>RJWM01040446.1:0-15479 GCA_004363535.1 Dasyprocta punctata
GTACCAGTAAGAATTTCAACTCAATGTTGAAATACGTTGTTGAAAAGTAAACATAAACAAGAAACAGATGGAGTTAACAATGAAGACCTACAAAAAAATGACAAATATTGTGAAATCTAAAAATCTACAAAAGCTGGTCATGGAATGTTTGTGAGAGAACAGTTCCATGAAGGTTACAGAAGGGGACTGGTATGCATAAGAAGTGAACTTTAGAAGAAAACTACCAAATAAAGGAATAGAGGAGAAGCTAAATTGTATGGCATTGTAGTCAAGATAAAGAACATCAATTAGAGAACATTTTAATAGATTTTATTTAAACTAATATGTCAAAATGTCATTTTAACAAGTACTTACACAGCGTAAGTATTTACTTCCAATTAACTAAATATTATTTATCATTTATTGTTTTTATTAATTTACTGGGTACAACATGATATCAGACAGATTTATGCACCGTGAAATAACCAAATCAAGTCATTCAATTCATGCATAACATCGAATATTTGTCATCTTCCTGTGCTGAGAACACTTAAACATACAATATATAATTTAAAAATATGCAAAATGTTGGTATATTGGTAGTTCCCAAGAAGAACAATTGAATTCTGAAATCATTCCTCCTGTGTAACTGAAATTTTGGGTCCTTTTCCATATCCTCAATCATCTCTCCCTCTAAATCTGGTTATCAATATTGTACTTTTTTATTTGTTGAGTTTGACATTTTTGCACTTCATATATAAGTGACCTCATGCAACATTTGTCTTCATGAGCCTGGACCATTGGGCTCAACAGAAAAATTTTTAAATCATCCTTGTAAAAAGAAAGAGTATGGAAAATTGTAATTAAGTGTTTGATGTAATTTCTTTCTTCACATTAAAACCAGGAATTTATTATTAGATAGATTTAAGAATGTCAAAGAGTAAAATATTTCCTTTTATTAACCTGAAGTAAATCATTTAAAATTGTCTATTATATTTATGTAATACAATTATTAAAATTCCTCAATATTACACAATTTTTCAATATGCTAGACATCGGTTAATGCATTAATTGATTAGTAAACGATATAGAAGTAAGAAAAGTGTGATTTTTTTTAATCCTCCAAGGTTCAATTGTCAAAACAAGGTATATTCTTAAAGTATGTTTTCTTATGCATGGAATTCTAACCTGCCTGTATTTCTTTCACTTTTAACATTGAGATCATTTTCTACTGTATTCTCCATAATTCTTAAGCTAATCAATTTTGCCAGTATTACATTTTGACAATATTATGCTCATTATCTAGAGCCAAATTAGTAAATTCTTTTTCTGTGAAAGACAGTAAATATTTTAGGTCTATAAACCAGTATGATCTGCTTTGCGACAAATCAACACTGTCAATAAAATGATAACAGCCCTTGGAGATATGTGAATAAGTGCATCTGTCTATAGTTCAATGCAATTTAAGAAAACCAGCAATGGGCAAAGTTTGACCAAAGTTTATGAGCTTGTACCCTGGAATGTAAAATATATAACTTACCATGAGCAACAAAATCTGAAAAATAAAAGCATATGATTAAATTATATTGCATTTATTCGATATAATAATTATAAAATATACATTACTACCATGTATTATATAAAGTGTATTTTGTATTCCTTATTTTATGACATTATTATAGAACCTACCATTATATAATAACAAGCTTAATTTATAAACAGCGCACAATGCATACAATATTAAAGACTACAATGTAGACAGAATATTGCATAAATTATATCAGTACATAAAATCAGTAAATAAAATGTCAGACTGTACTTTGGACTCCATTGCACTCTTTTCCTTCAAGCTACTTTGAGAAAGATGCACACAGTCTATACACTTTCCTTCCAGACCTTTATTAGCCATCAAAAGTCAGTCGAAGTTACCTTCAAAATGCTCCTGACAACCATGAGAGGGACGTACAAGATCCTGCTGCCTCACATGCAGAGATTGAGGCAGAAGTGTCATAATACGGCAGATAAAGATCTTATACTTATGAATCTCAGATACATGTTCTGAAACACAAATGAGACATAATGAAACAAACAAAAACTAGTTTTTAACATATGCTCAAATTCACCAAAGGTATTGTTTTTATTTCCTTGAGATAAAAACATTGCTGTGCAGTCTCTAAAACTATTGAGAGAGACTTGTATATTCATGTGTGTTAATAAACTAAACGTTTTAAAAAATCTGTTAAAATTTGGATTATATAGCAGCTCTATATTAACATTTTTTCTTGTTTGACAAAATAATATCCCAGGATACCACATTAGGTGCTTGCAATCTAGATAGCAATTTGTACTCCCAAGCTTATGTAGATCTAACTATTCCCTATTAGATTGTTACGTATTGTTAGTTAGCACTTATACAAACCACTTTTTCATCTAAGGGTACATTTCTATTCACTTTACGCATTTGAAACTGAGACCTGCTGCTGTGGAGCAAAATTTTGGCTTTTAAATCATTTCTTTACATAATTATGCATCTGTTTTATAAAGTGCAAAGCCTTTCTTCAATCTCTTGTTTTCTCTTTTTAAATTTTACACAGGGCAATTGTTTGGTTTGAATATTTGTACCACAGTAGGGGCTGCCTGGCAGCGAGTTCTCAATCCTGCTTCTAAATGGCATTAAATGTTTCTTTTAAAATATTAGGGGAAAATTATCCTATTGTTTTACTTTCATATGCTTTTCCTAAAATGGAAAGATATTTGCTTTTTGTCGTTATCGATTTTGCAGTTGTTTCTTTTCAGTTTGCCGTCTCTGTATGCTGATTTTCAGTGAAGGTAATTGGTGGCATCAACTAGGTCAAGCACCACCTGCTGGCCTCTCCTTAGGTATATGGCATGCAAAGAGTGTTCAAGACTGTTTTATTCATCTCAGATGCCCAATTTTGGATTGGGTCTTTGAATTTAGGGGGGTCTGATTTTTTTCAATTCTATATATGTTTTAGATATAAGTTCTTTGTCTCAGGGACAATTGCCTAAATTTTTTCCCATTCTCTGGGCTGTCTTTGCACTCTGTTGATTTCTTTAGATGTACAAAAGCTCTTTTAAAAGATGAGACCCCAGCTGTCGATTCTTTGAAGTGTTTCCCAGGCAGTTTGGATTTTGTTTATGAAGTCTCTGCCTACACTTATGTCTTCAAGATATCTCCCTAATTTCTGTTCCAATTGATTTAGTGTTTCTGTTTTAATATTTAGATCTTTGATCCATTTGGACTTCAGTTTAAATTGTGGTGATAGGCATGGGTCTAGTTTTAGTTTTCAGCATGTAGAAAGCCAGTTTTTCCAGCACCTGTTTTTCCATTTGATAAAGAGGTTGTCTTTCTTGCAGTGAACATGTTTGGCCCTTTTGTCAAAGAGAAGGTGGCTGAGTGTGTTTGTAGTTGTGTCTACATCTTCTGATCTTTTCCACTGATCTTCAGGTTTTTTCTTTTGTTTTGCTTTTTTGCCAGTACCGTGCTAATTTTATCACAGTAGTTTTGTAGTATACTTTCAAATCAGGGGTTGGGATGCTTCTTGCCTTGCCTTTGTTCCCAGAATTGATTTTGCTATTCTAGATCTCTTTTGATTCCAAATGAATTACAGGAATGTTTTTTTGGTTATGTGAGGTATGCTAATGTTGTTTTGATCCAGATTGCGTTAAATCTGTATAACAATTTTGAGAGTACAAATAGCAAGTAAATATATGAAAAAAATGATCAATATCATTGGTCTTTCAAAAGATCAAATTAAAACAGTACTGAGATTCCATCTCACTCCAGAAAGAATGGCTATCATCGAGAAATCAACCAATAACAAATGCTGGAGGGGCTGTCCTGAAAAAGGAACACTTCTCTACTGTTGGTGGGAGTGTAGACTGGTACAACCGCTATGGAAATCAGTATGGAGATTCTTCAAAAAACTAGAATTAGAGGTCCCATTTGCCACAGGTATTCCTCCTTGGGTATTTTCCCAGAAAAATTAAAAGCATCATACCATAGCAATATATATGCAACATGTTGATAGCTGCACAATTTATAATAGCTAAATCTTGGAAACAACCCAAAAGCCAATTAACTGAGGAATCTACAAAAAAGATGTAGTATTTTATTTTACTTTATTTATTTTTAATCGATTAATTTATTTATTGATTTATTTTTGGTACAGGAAATCAAACTCAGGACCTTGTGCTTGCTAGGTAGTCACTGTGTCACTGAGCTAGATCTCCAGCCTGAGATGTGTTATTTTTATGCAATGGAGTACTACTCAGGTATAACAAAGGACAGACATGAGAGTTTTATATGTAAATGGATGTAACTTGAGACCATACTTATAAGCAAAATAAATTATATTCGAATGTTTAAACACCATATTGTCTCCCTGTGTACAAAGCTGAAAGAGTAAAACTAAAAGATCCAAAATGAACAATAGATATTGTGAAATGTGAAGAAATTGTTCAAAAAGAAAGAGAAACTGGTTGGGGGGGAAGTAAAGAAGAGGGAACGGAATAGGAAAAATAACTAACTAAATAAATAAACAAATATACAATATAGTTATGACAGTTATACTAGTAATTGTTATTGGTTTGTTAAAAAGAAAGGTTGGCATCATTAATGTTCAATCAAATTTTATGCCTACATCTTGCAATATGAGCAACTACCTTAAAGATACCAATATGCAATGTATTAACCATTGTTACTCTTACTCTATATTGTTTCGAAATTTTGTATATTGTTTTTACTGTTATTTTCTTTAAAATAAAATAAAAAAGTAAAAAGTTAAAAAACTCAAAACTCAATCTATTTTAAATTCATTCTAATCTAGCATTCATTTAGAAAAAACTAAAGCCTCTCCAGGCAAGAGTATACATTCAGTGCTGCTGGTTAACTCAGGTTGTTCTGTATTCTCAAGAATAATTTTAGGGGAGACGGAAGAACTTTTGTACTTCAAACTGAAAATCTGACAATGTTACTATCAGCAGAAGTGATCTGTTTGTTTGCCTTTCTCTGCTCCTCTTCCCAGAACTCTCTGAGGTCTGTTCTTTGAAGCCTGAGGTCTAGAACAGTTGATAACATACAATAATCATTCAGTAAATATTTACTAAATGAGGCTTCCCTCTGAAGGTTGTATCAGCTCTGAATTGACTTTATGTCTATCTTTGCAATGTTGTTAGTCTAAGAAAACAGTAAATAGTTTAGATCTTTCAGATAAGTATCCCTAGGGTAATGTTTGATTTCACTTTATAAACATTTGAGAAAGATAAAGGGTACACAAATAAACAGAGAGGAAGGAATAATCAATAACCCCTTTCAGGCAAAGAAGCTTTCATTTTCTTCATCAAAGTTTTTCAGTATTGTAAACTTACTGAGTTCCTTTACTATAGAACTTGACAGCAGCATAACATAATTATAAATATTTCAATAAATTTATATGGTCACTGAAATGAAGGTGAAATACTAATGTATAATAATATTTAGAAATGAAATTAATTCCAAAAAGTTGAATTAACATAGATCTTTCATTGCAAACAAATAAATAAATGTATTTACAATTTATTTATTTATTTATTTTGGTTCCAGGGATCAAACTCACAACCTTGCACCTGCCAAGGAGGCGGTTAGACCATTGAGCTAAATCTCCGGCCCTTACAATTTATAAATTAACATGTGTTTAGTTCTTCTTGGAGAACTGAGAATCATTGGAATATTTAAACAGAAGTTAAAATTAAGTAATTCAAAATACAGATAAAATGCTATATATACCTAGTTTATTTAAGTTATTACAATTTAATCTGCTATGTTAAAAGAGTGTGACCCTTCCATATGTTTAAAAGAATATTTGTGAAATATTCTGACAAAAATGATCATTTTGTGAATGCTTTTATGAAAAATTCTTACTGGCTGTGCATGGATAACACACACTTATAATCACAGCACTCAGGAGGTTGAGGCAAGAGTATTGTCAGTAGTTTGAGGTTAGCCTGAAATACATAGCAAGATTCTATCAGAAACAAAGGAATAAAGAAAGACTATTTTTTACTAATTAAGCTTTAAGTTTAGAAAATAATTAAATTAATTACTTAGACCCAGATATTACCTATCACTGGAAAATTTATTTTATTATCATAAGTTTGCAGTATATAATGATTACATTTACTATAGGGAATGTGTACATGTACTTAACACATCTCAATTTTCTTCTTTTTTCCCTTCTACCAGTCCCCTTTTGCTTTTCCAGCATCAGATTCATTTTTTTATCTTATAAGACTATATAAAGTGATATATCATATATACTTAGAGAAATATTTTCTGCTTTGTTTACATGATTTAATACCAATATATTTGAGAGAAAATAAACATATATTGCAACATCTATTCACAATAATCTTTCTCTTTGTAGTAATTTTTGTTAAAATAAAATAAAAAGCACTGTTTAAGATGAATGTTGCAATTCTAATGTCATAAAATATTAT
The DNA here is from genome assembly GCA_004363535.1 of Dasyprocta punctata. Classification (NCBI taxonomy): domain Eukaryota; kingdom Metazoa; phylum Chordata; class Mammalia; order Rodentia; family Dasyproctidae; genus Dasyprocta; species Dasyprocta punctata. Next base: position 6,478 of record RJWM01040446.1, read on the forward strand.
TCTACATATTTCTACCTTTGACTTCAGGCAAATATACATATGCCTAACAACAAAGTATAGCACTGTAGCACTTTATATAAAAATCCCTAGATCTTTATTAATATTCTGAAAGATAGAAATGTAGAGAGCAACTAAACTCCCTATAATTTTATTTCATCTGTGTAGAGGTGCCAAATAATTGCAACACACAACCTATTTTATTTATTTTGCATATTTAATGTCAAGATAAAAATGTTAACATATTTCAAATTGCTTAGCAAAGTCAGAACATTTGCTTTTGAACACTCTATATGCTCTTTCGATATGCAAGTTTATGAACTTTTCAACATACCATTTTCTGCACACATTACAGAAACTGATAAGCATATTATATGACAGTTTTTATAAGCTGATCCTTCTTTAAAAGTTAGAGGTTTCAGCTTACTTATAGTTTATTACTTGGAAAGAAGAGCAATAAACTTACAATGTCCCTCTCTACTCACATATTTATTTTTGTCCAGTTTGGTCTGTTCAGAACCCTACTTAGCAATTTAGTTACTTGAGTGTAAATGCATACATCTTGAAATGTTTGGCCAGAAATTTATTTTTCATCATCTCAGGCACTATGCCATTCTGTTGCATTACACAATATAATAGCCTTATGGTCTGACAAGATTTTCCAAATGCCTGTTGAAAATCTTAACAGATGTGCCTTTCATATGTGCAAATTACAAATAAATATTTGATTCAAGACCAGATAGTTGGATCATTTAAAACTGGGTTATTTCACTTTTCATGGATACTGATATATTTCTTATTTTTGCTAATTTTAAATGCCCTAGTAAAATAAAACTAATTTGACACATACTTGAAGCCTTTCTTTCTTAGCTGAACTTATTTTAATAAAAATTTGATTCGTGGACTGTAGAGGGAGAAAACCAGGCCTCATCAGGAGGTGATCCTTACCTGGAAACCAGTGCCATGTGTGGGCTGTTACTGGAGTAGGGACAGCCATACTCAAGCCTCTCTCAGTGAATCAGTGCCATCCACGGACTGTGGAGCGAAAGAATCAGGCCTCACCAGGAAGCGAGCCTTTCCTGGAAACCACATCATTTTCATTGCTTTGTTGAGTTGGATTTTATTCTCTTTTATTTTGCTTATGTTAGATCTGATGGCATGAGTAACTATTTAAAGGATAGCAAGACATAATATGGTAGCCATTTTGGATTTACTAGTGGCTTGTTTTGAAATCCTATATTGCATTCACTGTTTTGGTTTTATTGTTTCTATTCTATTCTGTTCTGTTCGATTTTTACTATGTCCGAATGTATTTGCAGCTATTTTGAAGACAACAAAAGGCATTATGGTAACTATTGTTGAGTTCATAAGGTTTTTGAAGTCCTGTATCACTTATACTGCTTTATTTTGATTGGTTTTATTCTGTTTTATTTTCCTTGGTTTTATCCTCTTTAAAATTAAAAAAATAATACAATATATTAACTATTGCTATTTTCCTACTGTTTTGCTATGAAATTTTGTTTTGGCTAATATATCTGGATCAAATAATTGCTTTGGAGACTGACAGATATTTTGGCCTGTTGGGCTATTATTGTAGAAAAATAAGATAAATGGATTTGTAAGTGAACAAAATCCTGGATTGGTATTACTATTTAATTTTTCAAATTTTATGAGATTTCATGGAGTCAAATTAATCTCTTAGTTGAAGTTTTGTTAATGAGTTCTTTTGTAAAAATCTTTCTAATTCATTTTATAAAGTAACCCTAAAGATTAACAGCAAACTTTTATCCTGACAATAGAACATGAGAACATGATTCAGTGGTGGCTGGCTCTATCTCTAGGAGAGAAAGACATTATTTCAGTGAACTTAGTTTTGAAATCTTCAGTATACAATAAGTAAAATTTGGAAGTGAGGGATAACTTTGCTGTAGGTTTCTTGAGTTTTTCTATTGTTAGCTATAATTTAGAAACACATACAGATCAAAATATTTCTGGATACTGTTTATAAACATTACCAACATGTTGTCCTATTGTCCCAAAATACTGTGTCTGTGTCATGGCAAGTATTCTCATAGGCAATAGCAATTCATTGATGAGCAAGAAATTCACATTACTGTCTCATCTTGTTCTAATACTTTTACCCAACTTTGTCAGTTATCTCAATAAAGTCCTTCTAAGCACAAACTAATTTTGAGGCACTGTGTTTTCATTTGCCATATACAAATATATGCAGTTTTACATTTTTTCCTTGGTAGTGAAGGGAAACTTTCAAAACTAAATGACAATATTTTCTAGTATATTTTATAATTTTTGTATGTCTGCTGTATCAAAATAAATACAGAAAGGTACACAGACATAATGCTGGAGATCAAACCTATGCCTTTGTGTATATGAGTACTATATCCCTAAAGTACACTTCTAGGCCCTACTTCAAAAGTTTTACTTGAACAATTTCTAATTTAACTGTGAAATGGAAGCCCCTGATTTACAAACAAGTTCCATTATGTGAGAGTTGTTCCTAAGTTGGCTTTGATTGCAAGCTGACAAAGTGAGGATTATTCAGTACGCCTGTGAAAGTTTCCAACTCAAATGTCCCTAAGTCAGGGACTATTTTTTTTCAAAACCATTAAGAATACAAGTTACTACCAAAATCTGCAAGAAGAAATATATAATAAAGTCAAATATAGACAAATATTTTCTTAAATATAAAACTCATAGAAAAATCTATTATTCTTAAATTTCTTAAGGAAATACAAGAAATAAAATATGGGCTACTGAGTGAAATTCTGTCTTAAAAAATAGAAATGTATAGGAATATAGTTCAGTGCCTTCCATCCATGTCTGATATCAGAGAAAAACAGAGAGAGAGGGAGAGAGAGAGATAGAGAGAGAGAATAAAACTAGGAATCAATTTTAGGAAAAAGTGAAACTTCAGTTCATACCATCTAGATTAAGTTATTGGGATTAGTAAGCGATTAAATCAATAATTTATATGTGTTGAAAATATTCAGAGCAATGTGTGGAGAAAAGATAAATACTAATTTTAAGACAGTTACAAAGAATTTCAAGTTTGAGAATAAAAAAATTAATAGAGAAAAGAAGACATTTTATTATGTAATATACTACGAATTTTTCCAAATAATGGGCCATGCATAATGAAAACTAATACTAGACACAGATTAACTGCTATTTAAAGAATATGCAATAACAAATACTCATGCAATTAACTTTAAAATTCTACTTTGTTTCATAATTAACTCTATTAAATATTGCTTATTAGTATGAATATGCGTGTTTGAATGGATTAGTTTGTTTCAATAGACACTGAATTGAATTTGATTCATTGAACTACATTTAAAAATCATATAGAGGTATACTTCTATACATGCAAAATGTTTAAAATAGATATGGTTAATTGTGTAAAACAGACATAAAATGCATTTAAAGGATTAGAAAGAAATATACTTTCATAAATATAGTCTTAATAGAGCTGTCAGTTTTGCCTCATTTTACTCATACAAAATGAATATATCATTGTTAAAATTATTTTATTAAAATTAAATTTGCTTTAAGTATGATAGGTATAATTTAGTAACTAAATGTAACCTAGACCTAAAGATATGAAATCACATATATTTCTTGTTAAATCAATGAGAATTCCTACAGTGCTTTTATACCATGTTTTCTCAATAACTTGAGAGGGAGGAGGGGACAGGGATAGTAAGGGAGGGTGTGAAAGAGAAAGAGTGAGAGAGAGGCGAAAGAGATCTATTTGAGAGATCAAAGATAAAGCTTATTTTCTCATAAATTTTATTACTCAAAATGAGGACCTAATGTTAACACCTCACTTTAAAAAAAAATGACAGTACTAGAAAAATAGAGTAATTCATTCAGATTAATATTTCACTTTGCATGTACAATGCCATAGGTTCTATCCTGTAGTGGTTGATTGACTGTGTCAACTTGAGACATTTAGAAGCTTAACTAAATGAGCTTACCAACTCTACACACAAGGGTGTAAAAGACCCACCCTAAGGTGGCTCATCACCTGGATGGTATAACAGTGAAGGAGGAAGGACAAACGCATTCCATTCTTTGGAAGAGCTCCAGTCTTCGCCTTTGATTTGGACATCATCTCTTGGCTTCCAGTGTAGACTCTTCAGCCTTTCAGTGTAGACCTTTCGGCCTTCTGTCGCAGACCCATGAGCCTGCTGGTGCAGACTTGCAGAGAACACTGGGGTGAACTCCAGACCTTAGATAGAATCCTTTGGCCTCCAGCGTGCAAACACCCTTTGTATGCTTCCTCATCTGACTCTGTGGCTGACCATCATGAGCCTATCCTATAAGTTGTTATACTTTTGTATATCTTGTGTAATAACTGTTTTCTCAAGTGAAATCCTGACTAATACATATCCCCAGCACCAAAAAAGGTCCTGTCACATTAATGTCTCATTTTAAGTTATTAATATACTAGTCAACATAGTTGTTTGTAATGTTTGTAGCATTTTCTGTTTGTGAATGTTGTTATAAAAAAATTTCAGTTATCAAATCAATTCTTTTTTATTACTAAGTTTACTGGTACAGTTTAAATACACACAATGATTACAGTCATCATAGGGAACTCATACCCATATATCCATGATACGGAATTCATACCCCAATGCTTATTTTTTCCCAATCACCCCCCTTATTCCTCTCTTCCTTTTCTTATTTATAAAAGGTTTGCTTCCATTTTATCTTTCTTTTCTTGTTTTTTTCCCTTTCTTACTTCCCCCCCTCCCTTGTGTACCTTCCTTTTGAACATTTTCTTCCTATTTCACAATATCTATTATATATTTCAGTCCTTATTTACACTTTCATTTTCTCACACCAAAATAATAAAGAGAGATTCACACATGTCCAGTATTTTTCACTTGGGAGTATGGTCTCATGGTTAATCCATTTACCTAGGAATGTCTCAAGTGTATCTTTCTTTAGGATTGATTACCACTCCATTGTACAAAAAAACACATCTTCTTTATCCATTTTTCAGTTGATAGGCATTTTCTGGTTTGAATATTTAGCTGTTACAAACTGTGCTACTATGAACATGGGTGTCTTAGTTACTTTTCTCTCATTGCTGAAACAAAATACCCAACACTCAAAGGAGGTAAGGTTTATTTGGTTCACAATTTATACAGGTTTCAGTTCATAATCATCTGGCTCCAAGGCTAGGTGGCATGGTAGAGGGGCAACGGTTCAGGGCAGTGGAAGACACAAAAGCAACAAGAGCAAAAGGTGCGGAGCAAGCCTCTTTTTCCTCCCTTACGTTTTATGCAGGCAACTTGCCCTAGGGCAGGTGCAGCTCTCATCACTAATCCCAGCAATGGACAATTAATGAATCACAAACTTTAGATTCAGCCACCTCTAAGAAGCTTGTCCCTCTTGACTGCATGAAGCTTTGCGGGGTGGGGAGGGGGGGGAACATCCAGGCACAAACCATAACAATGGATGTGCATATGTCACTATGGAATGATGCTTTTAATTCTTTCAGGAAGATACCAAGGAGATATTGAATGAATTCTACATAACATCCTCTGACTACACTCCAAGTTCTTCTATGTAGAACTAAATTTTGGAAAAAGTTAGGCCCATTAAGTATACTTTATTTTAACCAACACTTAAATTAAGAATCACCAATTTTTCTCTGCAGAAATGCAGAGCTCAATATTTAACTTATGTAGTAACCATTAAACTCAAAAATCAAAATGTACAGCATAGCTAATATGTTTGGTAAAGAATCTATTACATTTATTATTTCATTATTACATACCTTCTCAATATTAAAGACATCTTTAATTAATTTTTATGTTTAAAAGTACAAAATCTACATAGTAATGTTCTACCATGTGTTTTTATAAATTTATATATTTTGTAATTCTGTTAACTTATCTATCTCCTAAAACATTTGTCACTCTTTTTGGTAAAAATATTTAAAATCCTTTCTTTCCTCTGAGATACAGAATACATAATCACTATCTATAATTGCCCTACTATGCAATGGCACACTTGCATTCACCTACCTAGTTCATTTAGTATAATGACCTCTAGTTCTATCTGTGGGGTCCCAAATGAAAATATTTCTCTCCTTTTCATGACTGAATAGTACTCCATTATTTGTATCTGACATATTTTCATCACCCACTTTTCACTTATAATACTCTCAACTCCTGGGACCATAGACAGGTTCTGGTCCCCCACCCCTTATTACTGCTTTAGCTCCACTTCCTGTCAGATCAGTGGAGGCATTAGAGTCTCACATGAGTGGGAAATTTATGAAAGAGATCTAGGGTGTGCACTTTTTTTCTTTTTCTTTTTTTAATTTTAGACAAAAGGAGAACAAGAAATCAAAACGTAACAATTTCACCCCAACCAACAAAACAGCAACAATCATCAGCATATTGGAGATTCCCAAAAATTATTTAAGGCAAAAAATACAGACATGAAGCATTATCTAACTATTTGTTGACACAATTGTTTTCAAATGAATATTTCATATTAAAAATAAAATCTGAAGGGGACTCCGAAAAAGTTACATTTTACTCAAAATTCTTTTTCTCTGTCACAACTAATTTTTTATATACATAGATTTTGTTTCAGATGACATGATACTCTACCCAGAGGATCCCAAGAACTCCACACCTGTTTTTTTGTGACAGCAGTGTATTGAGGTCTCCCAATACAGTTGTATTAAGGCTTACTTGATTTTTCATGTCGATTAATAATTGTTTTATATAACTGGATGGACTAGTGTTTGTTGCATTATTATCTTTTCCTCTTAAATTGTTCCCTTACCAATATATAATGGCCTTCTTTGTCTCTCTTAATCAGTCTTAGCTTAAAATTAACTTTATCTGCAAATAGAATAGCCACCTCTGCTTTTTTCTGGACTCCTGTTGCATGGAGTACTGTTTTCCATCTTCGACTTTCAGTCTATGAGTATCTTTTTAAATTAAATGTATTTCTTGTATGCAGAACGTTGTTAGATCTTGCTTCTTGATCCATTCTGCCAGTCTATGTCTTTTGACTAATGAATTAAGACCATTAACATTGATGGTTAAAACTGATACGTATTGACTTATCTTTATCATGTTATTTTCTTTTTTCCTGATGGATTCCTTCTATTGGGGTTCATAGACCTGTAGTACTTATCATCCCTTTCTAAAATGTCCTTCAAAATATTTTGGAGTGCTGGTTTAGTGGTCATGAATTTCCTTAACTGTTCCTTATCATGGAAGTGTTTTGTTTCTCCCTCTATTTTGAAAGATAGTTTTGCGGGATACATCAATCTGGGTTGAAAATTGTTTTCTTTTAGAACTTGGAGTACTTCACTCCAAGCTCTCCTTGACTTGAGAGTCTCTGTTGAGAAGTCCACCGTAATTCTGATGGGCTTTCCTTTATAGGTGATTTGTTTCTTTTCCCTTACAGCTTTTAAAATTTTATTCTTGTGTTGAATTTCTGGAATCTTGACTATGATATGCCTGGAAGTAGATTTTATCTTTATCATTGTTAATTTGGGTTCTATTTGCCTCACTTATTTGTATGTCAAATTCTTTTTCTCTGCCAGGAAAATTTGCTGACATGATGTCTGTAAGGATGTTTTCAATATCATTTGTATTATCTCCTGCTTGTTCACTGACTCCAATTAATCTTAAGTTATTTTTCTTTGTCTCATCAAGCAATTGCTTGATTAATATCTCATGATCCCTTGCTAGTTTTGAGGAATCTTTCTTTTCCTGGTCACTAACTGCAAGCCTGTCTTCTATATCTGAGATCCTGTCCTCACATTGGCTTAATCTGCTTTGAATACTTTCAATAGAATTTCTATTCTCCTGGATATCTACTAGAATCTGCTTTATGGAATCCATTTGCTTCCTATGTTGTCCTTCCATAATTTGCTGAAGCTTGTTTATTTTTTTGTCCATATCTGCCCTAGCATCACTAAGCATGGTGTATACTTTGGTAATCTCTGTGGTTATTTGAAAGATTATTTCTGATTTCATTTTTTCCAAAGCCTCATTCAACTGCTTTGTTACCACTTTTAAGAAACCTTATAGGGGGCTTTCAGATTTTCCAGCCTCATTGCCCCCTGCGTTTGCTTTTGGTGAACTGGGTATCTGGGATTATGACCTGTTTAAGTGTGTTCTCATTTCTTTTCTTTTTAGCTTAATTCCTGAAGTGATACCTGTTAGTTACCTGCAGTGGGTTACTTTAATGGTGGTATTAAGGACTTCCAGTTGATGAGCACTTCCCAGAGATATCTTCCAGGTGTAACTGGTTCCTGGGTTCCGAGTCTATTGGAAAATCTCACCTCCTCAGTTTGTCAGATGTGAAACCCTGCTCACCTAGCCCAGTCTCTAGTTCCTTGGCACCATGCCACAGCCCTTTCTGCAATCCTCAGTCAATCCCTGTCCTGAACCAGTAAGACCAACAGCTACCTAGTTCAACAGAGTCAGTTCTGGCTACAGTGGCACCCACAGCACCAAACACAGTCAACTAAACAGTGAACTGACCCAATCCCTGATTTACAAGCCCTAACCATATAAACTGAATTTATATCCATACAACAGGATACAAAACAATCATATACAGTACTTAGGTTCACAAGATGTCAATTCTGTCCCTGAGAGTGAGGACCCAAAATGAATCCAAGAAAAAGCAGAAAAGTGGAAAAAGAGAAAAGAGACTGCAAGTAGGTTGGAGAACAAAGATGGGTCCACCAATTCAGGGAAACCACTGCAGAAGACTGAGAGAAAAGAAAGCCAAAAGAGACAGAAAAGAGAACAGAACAAGACCAGGTACAAAGGGAGGACAGAAACCACACTCACACTAAAAAGAAAAAAGAAAAAAGAGTCCACTTTCGGAGTTCTCTCTGGATTCACTGCTAAACAGCCTGTGGAGACAGCAACTCAAATCATGGCACTGTATCTCCATAAGCCAGCAACTGTCTGTGTACAGAGTAGTAC
>RJWM01040447.1:0-15736 GCA_004363535.1 Dasyprocta punctata
AAATAGATACTTGTGCAAAAGATTTAAATTACTTTTCTTGTTTTAAGGTATTCACATCTAAGCTAAAACGGTGACAATAATTTAAAAGCTAAACTAAAATGGTAAGGGCATTAAGATTAAAAAGTGAACTTCTTTTATGTTTCTCCTCAAATACTGAAGCTAGGCAATGCAGATAAATTTTGAAAATTGATATAAAAAGACTGTTAATTACTCTCCTTTTATAAACTAATAACATTGCCAAGATTTAACAACTACAACATGTTCAGAATTACTCAATATTTCATATTAGGAAATATCAGAGTGTTTGTAGAGTTGAATTAAATATTTATCCCATTCAAACTGAATTTGGGAACACGATCTTCACACAAACTTCTAGAGGTAGAACATTACATTGATAAATCTGATTTTAAAGAGAATCAGCAGGAATAAAAGTACTCTGCATAATATAATTTCCCTGGTTTGGATTGACATTTACTGAAAAGATCGGTCGTGTTTTCTCAGAGAAGAAACACATAGAATAGTAGCATATGGAAACAGTGTACAATACTATTACTTTTTCATGAGTTAGCAAAGCGCAGTGAAGAACTGGTCCAGCTTTAAAAGGGATAATACATAATTCGCTTATGAAATGCCTGTCTCCTAGAGAGGCCTGTTACACCAGTCAGGTGAACTCCTGTCCGTTTATTTTGCAGTACTGTGCCTCTGTGCTAGTCGAGTTAATACTGAGCTATGGCCCCTGCTGTCTCCTCTTTGAAAGCAGTTTCTCATCAGTTGGAAAACATTCTGTTTGCACTATTGTTTGCTTCTATTTACACAATTATTTGCTTATAAATTCTCTTTAGTACAATAGACTTTGTATTCAGAACCCAAAATTCACGTATCAGGAGCTATGTGGTTAAAAAAACGTGTTGCTGGGTTTTTTTGTTTGTTTGTTTGTTTTTTGGTCTTTTTGAGACCGGGTTTCACTATGTAGTTCAGGCTGACTTTGAACTCACTTTGTAGCCCAGGCTGGCCTTGAACTCACAATGATCCTCCTGCCTCAGCCTCCAGAGTGCTGGGATTACAGGCCTGTGCCACCACGCCCAGCTATCAGGCTGGTTTTATTTATTTATTTATTTATTTAATTTTTTTTTTTTGCGGCACTGGGGATTAAACTCACAACCTCACGCCTGCCAGAGCAGGCGCTTAAGCCGCTGAGCCAAACTCCCGGCCCTAGTTTTTTGAGGCAGGGTCGCACTATGTAGCTCAGGCTGGCTTTGCGCTGGCGTTGTAGCCCAAGCTGGCCTCGAACTCACAACGCTTCTCCTACCTCAGCCTCCCGAGTGCTGGGATTAAAGGCGTGCGCCACCACGCCCGGCTACAGGCTGGTTTTAAACTCACTACGAAGCCTGGGCTAGCCTCAAACTCAATGATCCTCCTGCCTCAGCCTCCCAAGTGCTGGGCTTACAGGCATATGCCCCAACGCCTTGCCAAAAAGTGGTATCTTTCAGTAAGTTACCTAGGCTAGTCTACCCCCTAGTTTTCATAAAATCATAACATTTTAACAGTGGAGAGTTATGGCTGGGAATGGTGGCCCACACCTGCAACCCCAGCACTCTGGAAGCTGAGGCAGGAAGATCACTGGGAGTTCGAGGCCAGCCTGAACTATGTAGCAGTTCAAAGGCAGCCTAAACTACACAGAGAGACCCTGTCTCATAAACCAAACAAAAACAAAAACAAGAACCCTGGTAAGGGTTAGGGAGAGGGCCTGGGATATAGCTCAGCAGTGCAGTACCTGCCTGGCAAGTGCAAAGTCCTAAGTTTGATTCCCGGTATCTCCCTCCCCGCCCCGCAAAAAAGTGTTAGGTAAATTACAACATACTCTATAGAGATTCTATTTTTCTGGCTAGATATTTTGAGGCAGATATATATTTGTAGCATCACCTGGAAAGAATTCATATTTATTCACCAAGTAGGCCTCCTTTCCCTGTACTCTGCACCCCACATTATGCACACCAAGTGAGGTTACAGTAGGTGAAAAGATAAAAATACAAACACCTAAGAATTTCCTCTTTTATGTGTAACATTTTCATCTCTTGCATATTTATGGTGTAATGTCTGCTTGGTTGTAGCTGATAAAAAGAACCTTAACCTTTTTTTGTAGAGTTGGTGTCTAGCTGATATTGCATACATTCAAAACTGGATTGTAAGCAATTCTTTTTTTTTTTTGTGGCACCAGGGATTGAACTCACAACCTCGCGCCTGCCAGGGCAGGCGCTTAAGGGACTGAGCCAAACTCCCAGCCCTGGTTTTTTTGAGGCAGGGTCGCACTATGTAGCTCAGGCCGGCCTTGCGCTCGCGTTGTAGCCCAAGCCGGCCTCGAACTCACAACGCTCCGCCTACCTCAGCCTCCCGAGTGCTGGGATTAAAGGCGTGCGCCACCACGCCCGGCTTCTTTTTTTGTTTTTTGAGACAGGATCTCATTATGCGGTTCAGGCTGGCCTTGAACTCAATATGCAGCTGAGGCTGGCCTCAAACTCACAACAATTCTCCTGCCTCAGTCTCCTCAGTGCTGGGATTACAGGTATGGACCACCATACCTGGCAACTGCAAGCAACTTTAATGTAAAGAAAAGCTTTTCATTTATTTGATACATATTGAGTGGCTAAGCAGCAAGCATGCTATCTCCAGTAAGGGGAGACAAAGATAACCAGAAGATCCCAGTCCTCAGGATCTGGCGTGAGTGGGTATGATGTTAGTATAATACAAAGCAGAAAGCACTAGAAGGAAAGAATGAAATAGTTTGCTCTTCAGAAGCAAATCATTTCAGAACCACTACCGGCCAAACTGCTTTAAACATGTAGTTTTGGGACAAGTTCAACCTAACTGGGGGAAAAAAACCCTCCAAACTCTCTTCCTTTGTCCCTCAAATTCCAAGCACTCAGATCAACTTGGTTGGTAACAAATTGGTGACTTGTTCAGAAGGGGCTGGGGGGTGGAGTGGGGGCGAGGGAAGGGTATTACTCAGAGTCCCCGGGGTGCCACCCCTTTTGAGGCCTATGATGCAGAGATCATTACTCAGAATGGCGGGCTCGTGGAGTCTGGATCCTGGTCAAGCTCCGGATTACCTCTGAACAGCCCCACAGATCAGAGTAGTAGAGCAGGCCAGGTCCCCCAACAGAAAAGCGGCGACAGCTGCAACATCAGCGGTGAAATTCTATAGCCTTTCATAAGCGGGTCTAATGCACCTGTACCGAGATTACCAGAGCTGAGGATTCCAAGATGAGGGAAAACGGAAAAGGGATAGGGGCGAAAAGGTAGGGGGAATGGAAGGAACACCAGGAGGGTTCACAAAAAGGGTGAGGGGAAGGGTGGGGGGGCAGGAGGTCGCGGGGAAAGCCATAGGTTTCTAAGCGAGACCGTAGCGTTCCCATGGTAACGTATCCCTCCGCCCTTGACCGTGTCCGGGACTGTTAAATTCCCTCCGCGCCGCTTCTCGTTTGTTTCCGCCCAGCTCCTTTGTGCCGCGCAAAAACGTTGAGATGACGCATGCGCAGAGATGCACGCGCTGCGTATATAAGCACGAACCCGGGCTCTTCCTCGTAGTGCCGCTGGGACCGTTGGCAGGGGGAGGTGGTCTGTAGCTTCTAGGCCACTCGAGCCCTGAACCGTGAGCCCTGCAAGCTACGGAGCAGAGCACACGGGCCGGTCAACATGTCACGTTACGGGCGGTACGGAGGAGGTAAGTGTCTAGGGTCCAGAGACGGACGGTGCTGTGTGGGTGGTGATTACTGTGAGGCCCTAGGGCTGGCGCGGCGGTTGGGAGACGGTTATTCCGCGTGCGTAATGGCGGCTTCGGCGCACGCCTTAAGAACTGGGGCAGCGGGGGCGGGGTGTGGGAGGCCGACTGGGGATGACGGGTTGTGTATGTGCGGGGCTCAGTGTCCTTGGGCATTTTCGTCGCTCATTCGGGCCCGAAGCTAGGTGCGGGATCAGGGTTTTCCCGTTGTCCTTCTTGGCTCTGCCCGCCTGCCCCATCCCCCTCCGCCCGGCGGCGGCTGCCATTTTGCGCGCATTGGCGAGCGTGGTGGCGCATTTCCTCAGCGCTTTCCCGCCACTGGAGCGGACACATCTGGTCGCAGACATAAAACCAGGGTTGGATTTGAGACGGAATGAAACTGGCAGCTGCGAGCTGAGCGTTCTCAGCCAACAATTGGTCGAAATTGCAGAATGCGAATCGGGACTGGTGGCTGGCTTTTCCTCTCTTGCTCCTTCGAGCGCGGTGTGCGCCCCGGGGCGGGGAGCTGGCGTCTGGGGCGGTCGCCGCGGAGGACGAGAACCGGCGCAGCCCAGCTTCCAGGCCCGGTCCGCTCCGACCGCCGGGGGCCCGCGCGGTTCTCGCGCCGGGGCTGCCGGGACTCGGAGGCGGGACCGAGCCGGGGTCCGCCCCGTGCCCGGGAGTGTAGCCCGCCGTGTGCCTTTACTGTGTTACTACGGTGCTAAGAACTTGGTTTTAAAGAAGTCTAGCTTTGCAGGTTTAACTGTAGGTAGGATTTAATATGGTGGCACGTGCCTGTAGTCTCAGCTGCTTAGGAAGTTGGAGCCCAAGAGTTCAAGAGCAGCCTAGACAACACTGCCAGACCGTGTCTCAAAGGGAACAACGCCACCGTCTTATTTTTAGTGTTCCTTTTTTTTCTGCTCGGAACTGGGAACTGAACCTAGGAACTCACACTTTGCTAGACAAACGCTCTGCTACTTAGCTACTCCCAGTGGAAGGATGGATGGCCCGTTTTAAGGCAGGGTTCATTAAAATTTAAGCCAAACTTTGCTTAACCTTGTTTTATTGTATTTGCGTTAACAGAAACGAAGGTGTATGTTGGTAACCTGGGAACTGGTGCTGGCAAAGGAGAGTTAGAAAGAGCTTTTAGTTATTATGGTCCCTTAAGAACTGTATGGATTGCAAGAAATCCCCCAGGATTTGCCTTTGTGGAATTTGAAGATCCTAGAGATGCTGAAGATGCTGTACGAGGACTGGATGGAAAGTAAGTGAAATAGCCTATGAAACTTAGGCTTATTAAAATAGTCCTGTAGGTTAACTAGTGCTCCGAGTTCTAAGCTTGGGTTCTACAGTCTGGTAACATTAAATACATGATCACAGTGCTATTTACTTAAGACCAAAACAAAGGTTGAAGAGAGTAGAAAGAATGGAATTGGAAGGGCTGAGTAGAACTAAAGCTACTGAGAGAAAGAATTGTAAAGAGTTCTTTTAAATATGTAAGTTACATAATTTTAACTGCACAATTCTGTTATTTTTCTAGGGTGATTTGTGGTTCCCGAGTGAGGGTTGAATTGTCGACGGGCATGCCTCGGAGATCTCGATTTGATAGACCACCTGCCCGACGTCCCTTTGATCCCAATGATAGATGTTACGAGTGTGGTGAAAAGGGACATTATGCTTATGATTGTCATCGCTATAGCAGGAGAAGAAGAAGCAGGTATTTAATTAATAAAGGAATGGTTGGTATTCTAGTTAATCAGAGTAATTCTTTTATTAGCAAGGCAGAAACTAGTGTTTTTCTAAATACTTGAATGTTAATTGTACAGGTGTATTTTACAATTTTGTTTAATTAAAAAATGTTAATATATTAATAATCAACCTGGTCAAAACCTTTCAGGTTTCTTCGTTTGAGTCAGTCGCCTTGATTCAGAATGTCACGAGCCTTATGATATCATGCTGAGGCGCCTTGCAAATCCGACAATTAAGATCCTCCTAGACCTTGAGGTGATCAGCATAAGAGGCCAGATCCCCTCGAGTCATCTACACCTAGCTTCACCTTATTCTTTAAAGGGCAGAAAATTTGAGACGGTGATCGCCGTAACAGTAAAATTGGCTTACAATTGGGGCCCCCTCCGCTTTAGAAAGAGGAACACCAGATTGACCACATTCCCACCTAGAAAAATCTTCTTGCGTCAATCAAGCCTCACCTGGCTCTTTTGGCTGTCAGTTTGATCGTCGTTAGATTGAAGAAAACATCTAGATGCAGCGATCGGCTATAGATACTTCTAGATCGTCTAGATCTACTAGACCTACTAGACCATGGGCCAAAGAGGGTCGACTGCAAACTTGCAAGGTTTATTTTAAATACACATTACAGTGTTTTATATTATGTAATTCTAAGTTGTAATTCAGCTTTTAACAAATCTTTTTTTAGGTAGTAAAAAAAAAAAAAAAAACTAATAGGCCCAGAATTTATTTCCAAATGAGACACTAAATTTAAATAGTTCTGAGATTTGATTTCAGCAGAGGCACATAAACTTTACAAATGGACTGTAGTCTAATATTTTGTATTTTTCTAACTTGAAAAATAGGTCACGGTCTCGATCACATTCTCGATCCAGAGGAAGACGATACTCTCGCTCACGCAGTAGGAGCAGAGGACGGAGGTAAGACACCTTGATTATTACTGTAAGATTTTAACAAATGGAAAAGAACTTTTTGGAGATGAACCTAACTTAATTTTTAGGTCAAGATCGGCATCTCCTCGACGATCAAGGTCTGTGTCTCTTCGGAGATCAAGATCAGCTTCACTCAGAAGATCTAGGTCTGGTTCTATAAAAGGATCGAGGTATTTCCAGTATGTAACACTCTCTTCCTCATTTTTAGTTAGAGTGTCACTTCTTAATGACAGCACAATGGAATGCCTAAGGACATGATTCACAGGAATTGCTTCAGCATATTTAAAGGTTGACTTTTACATATGATTTGTAGTAGTGGATATTAACTTGGTTTTACAGTTAAAGATGAGCACAACCAAGGATTTAATTAATAATTAAGGCTTGGTAGGAGAGGCTATGATGCAGGGTATGGTGGTGCATGCCTATAATCCCAGCACTGTAGAGGCTGAGGCGGAACTGCAAGTTGGGAGTTCATCCTGGACTCTAGCAAGACACATGATCTTAGGAAAAAAAGGGACTGTAGTGATAAGAGACAAGTTAGTTAAAGGCAACAACTTATTTTAGAGAATACTGGGTAGTTGCATGTTGCTGTAAGCCTCTGTCACATAGGTCAGTGATGTTTAGCTACCTTTGTAAGTTGGTAGTTGCTTATTGACAAGGCCCATGAGAACCAAGAAGAGACTTAGAAACAAGTTGAACATTCAATACTTTTTGGAATGGTGGAGTGAGTGAATTGCATATTTTGAGATAGGATCTTGCTAAATTGCTTGTGCTAGTGTCTAGCTTTTTCCACTCAGGTGGGATTATAGGCATATGCCATCAGTTGCAGCTAAATATATTGACTACACAGATTTTTTTTTTTAATTGTTGAGTGTGGGTGGTGCACACCTGTAGTTCTAGCACTCAGGAGGCTGAATTAGGATTGTGGTGAGTTCTAGGCTAGCCTGGACCACATAACAAGACCTTGACTCAAAAAAAAACAAAATCAAAAACCCAGAAAAATACATGTATTTGTGATCCTCAGAATTGAGCCCAGGGCCTGGTGCGAGCTAGACGAGTGCTCCACTGAGCTGCGTCCTGAGGCTGTACACATTTGGTTTCAACACAGATTTAAGGGCAATTCCCACTTCGTTTTCTCTGTGAGGCTTTTAAAAAGATGATAGGATGGGTACTACTCTACAAAATAAAAGTTAATACAGACAGTGAAGCAGTGGTACAGAATGACACTGGGAGTTGCTGGCACAGCCTTAAAATCAAGGTACTGTATTCTGAATCCTGTCTTCTATTTGAGGAAGTATGGACCAATCTCTAGATCAGGGTCCTATATATTTAATTGCAGGATCTTAAGATCTGTAAGAGAAATAGGTATGTCAGAACTCCGTTTGAGTTGTCTAATAAATTAATGGCTTTGAACCATCACAACTTGCTTGTGATTGAAGAATAAGTCTTATATATACACCATGACTTTCTTTTAATGGGTAATTATTGCATGAAGTTAAATTCTCAAGGGTCTGTGGTCTCAAGGCTAATTTGATATCCACTCCACCCCCACCTCACCACATACATGCAACACACCCTGCTCTCACACTGAGCTAATTCCTTGCCTTTTTTTTTTTTTTTAAAGAAAGACTGTCTTGCTTTAAATTACCCAGCCTGAGGTCAAACTTCAGATCCTCCTGCCTCAGCCTCAAAGTGCTGGAATTACAGGTTTCCACTATTGATTCCTTTAAAATGAAATACACTAGTCTTCTCAAATGAAGACCAACTGTTACCTTCAATGTTAGTGTTTTGAGCATATTCTGGGTACAAGAACTATGACCATTGAGTGAGAGAAACAAGTTAGTGAAATGACGTTGATTCTTTATATTTGAAATTCATAATTGTTTGAAAGTCATAATTTTCTTGCCTTAGGTTATAAATCAAGAATGAATACCTTCTTTAGTTTAGCTTCTCTGTTCCTAATCTGTCTTACATAAAATGGCCAGCATTAAAAGAATGCCGACAGACTAACTGGCAAAATTTTACTTTTTGCTTTTTCTTCTATCAAGATCCCGCTCCAGGTCAAGATCAAGATCTAGGTCTCTTTCACGACCAAGAAGCAGGTAGGATAAAAATTTGGTTAGACTTATTTTTTTTTTTTTTTTTTTTGTGGTACTGGGGATTGAACTCACAACCTCGCACCTGCCAGACAGGCGCTTAAGCCACTGAGCCAAACTCCCAGCCCTGGTTTTTTGAGGCAGGGTCGCACTATGTAGCTCAGGTCGGCCTTGCGCTCACGTTGTAGCCCAGGCTGGCCTCGAACTCACAACGCTCCGCCTACCTCAGCCTCCCGAGTGCTGGGATTAAAGGCGTGCGCCACCACGCCCGGCTTGGTTAGACATTCTTAATAGTTATATGACACCAATATCCAAAGGGTTCAAAGTGTTTCGAATTGTTGAAATATTAAGTGGAAATACAGTACCTTGTTTTAGGCCAAATGAGAACTTAATTTCTCCATGACTTGTTGCTTGCTTCCTGGAGGAGGGAATGTGAAATGATAAATGTTAGGGCTGTGGAGGTAAAGAGGCCCTTGTTAGAGAGTTGATTGGTTCATGGATAAGAAGCATCCCAAAGCAGATGTGCTTAAGGCAGAATAAAAGATGAGTTGTGACAGTATAGCAGGTCACTTGTTTTATAGGAAAGGGTTTGGAAGATTGGCTTTTTTTTTTTTTGGGGGGGAAGATTGGCTTTTTACAGTGAAAACTGGTAGCCTCTACATAAACTGCAGTCTGACATTGTAAGCTTAGAACAATTAGGTACTTGTTTCATGGTGTTAGGACTTTAAGGAAAGGTATTGGGTAGTACTTTTTCTTAATAGAATTTTTCATATTTTAACAGCCGATCAAAGTCCAGATCTCCATCTCCAAAAAGAAGGTAAGCTAAATATTTTGTGGCCAAATCTGCAGAATGCTTGCTTGCTGCTTAGTTGTCTTGGAGCTCTTTGGAGAATTGGTGCCGTATGGATCTTAAATATTGTTTCTGAAATGGTTTCTTTTCATTCTTAAACACCGGTTTATGCTTTTGTTTGAAATATTTTATCAGAGTGTTAAAAGAGTTGTTAGGATGTGTTTCAGTCAAGAGTCCACACTGAGAAAAACAAATCTTGGTAATTGTAGTCTTGAACCGGAATTATTTTCTTCCTAGTACACTTTGATGACCAAAAAAGCTTAATAGCTTAAATTGTCTTATTTTTCTTGGAATTTTTTCAGGGTAGTAAGCCTAATATTGAGGGACAAAATGAATATATAAATCTCATGTAATATTTAGACCTTTGCTGGAGGAACTTAGTATTAGTAGCTTAGTTTCCGTGACATGTACATGAGAAGAATAAGTTTTGGTAGACACTAATTGGCTCCAAACTTAATGTTTTTCTTTTTAGTCGTTCCCCATCAGGAAGTCCACGCAGAAGTGCAAGTCCTGAAAGAATGGACTGAAGTTCTCAAGTTCATCCTTTAGGGAAAAGTTATTTTGTTTACATTATTATAAGGGATTTGTGATGTCTGTAAAGTGTAACTTAGAAAGGATTATTTCAACCATCTAATCAAAATGGATCTGGATTATTACTCTGTAAACTCATGGCAGTAAAATAATATAAATTTTTGTTGAATGTATTAACATCTTATGGTCTGAAAATGTGGGGGGTTTTATTTGGCACATTTAAATAAAATGTTTCTAATAGACTTTTGATTTGTGTTCAATATTAACACTTTTTGAATTGGTAAACATCAAGAGTCAGACTTAATAAGTTGTTACTAGCCACATTCATACAGACCTACATTGAGTTTAATGATGTTGGTTAAATGTTGAACGTCATCAACTGTTCTATACGTAACACTTGGCTGGGATCTTAAGGGACTTTGAAAATTCCATTTTACCTTTGTAGTATTGGTATTGGGTAAGATGATCTTGAGTCCCCTATAATAGCATGGTTATGACAAGTCCCTAAATCTGTTTAAAGTTGGTGTTACCGGATACTGTCAAACTAATCTCAATCTGTCAATTTAGAGGGACCACTGATTCACCTATAAATAAGCATGACAAAAACAAAGCGGTTTATTAAAATAAATGTGATATATAAGATGCAGTGAGAAACTGATATCTGGAGGCTTAGTAGCTAATTGATGTTTTCAGGCTGTTGAGTGGGATAATTACTCAGTGTTCTTTTGTTTCATTGTTTTCAAACAATCTATTTTAATACCAAAACAAAATGCGTGTGTGAGGAGGAATTGTCTGAATTTGGAACGAAATATTGTAAACCAGCTTTGCAAAATTTTCTAGCCCAGATATTCTCAATCCCTTAAAAAGGATTGCCTTACTCTGTTGAAAGACGTATTCTGTCCAGGCTAAGATGGTTTTTTTTGAGGCAGAGAACCCAGTCTGTGTAGTTGAGGCTGGCCTTGAAGTCAGTATGTAGCCCAGACACATCTTGAACCCTCGGGCAATCCTGCCTCAGCCTCTGGAATGGGATTATAGGTGTGTACCACCACACCCAGCTCCAAACTAAGTGTTACAGTTCCCAACAATCATTGTTCTCCTGTTTTGCCAAGCTGGTACAAAGTAAAGTAATTAAAGATGTTAACCAGAACTGTTAATGAGACTAAGATAGCAGTTTTGTAAATCTCACATATTTAGCAATACTTCATGTAGCTAGTTTTTTTTTTTTTTTTTTTTTTTTGGTAGTATCTCTTAGAATGTTATAGTCAGTAGGTTCTTACTCAGAATTTAAATATTAAGTATAATAGGGCAGTAAAACAGTTGAGGGTTTCTGGAAATGCTTTCACCAGTATTACTCAGCTCAGTTAAAAAAAAATGCTGGTAGCACAAGAATCTGCCCTTGTGTATTTTGTCGGCTTTTCAACAGTCATTGAATAGTGTTGGAATTTGGGAATACTGGTCTGCCTCATTTATTTGGTGGTCTAAGTGACCCACTAGTATGTTGGAAATCACTTGGATTTTTTGACTTTGGAATTTTGACAACTGGTTAAATTAACATGGTTGGTATAAAGCTATGTGTGATTGGCAGGCTTACCTGTTGCACTTGGTTAGCTTTAATTGTTATGTATTCTATAAAGTTAAGTTTACTCAACAATAAATCTGCAGAGATTGAACAAATAATCCTGATACTCACTTTTTGGAAGTGTGAGCTCTGAGCCAAAAATAGGAATTACTAATCTTGAAGCTTTTTTTAGGATGGGTAGCTAGTGACATACTAGAAATTAGTGTAAAAGGGATTGGCTATGAAGGGGTGTGGTAGGGCCCCAAATGAAAACAGTTTTAATAGGGAGGCAATACTGGCAGTTCAGGCAAACAGCTTTTGTACTTTCTTAGTAGCAGAGCAGTTCCATGCTCTGCACCATTTTTGCCCTATTTAATGTTGTAACTAGTTGTTTTATGACTGAGTGCCAGTACATACACTTTCTAAATCTTGGGCCTAGCAATCATTTTTTATTGGCATTGAGTAGTAAGTATACATATCTTTGATTTCACAGTGGTAGTTCTCTTGGGTTTTGAACCTACTGTATCAGGAGATCTAAATCTTGCCTTCCTGAGGACAGAATACTAAAAAGGTTTTGAAATCCATCAGTTTGAGGTGTGTTTAAATGAATGTGTACAACCGCGCGTGGTGGCACACACCTGTAATCCCAGCACTTGGGAGGGAGGGAGGCTGAGCCAGGAAGATAGCTGTGAGTTCAAGACCAGCCTGGGCAACCAAGTGAGTTCAAGGCCAGCCTGAGCTGCATAGTGAGACCCTGTATCAAAAAACGACCTGGGATTTAGCTCAGTGGCATAAGTGCCTGCCTCGTAGGTGCGAGGTTGTGAGTTCAATCTCCAGTACCAAAAAAAAAAAAAAGTACAGTGGGGTAGGATTTTGGTTGTCATGTTTTTGTGTACCCTATTTTAGAGTGCAAAAAAATTCGGACTTTCCAAGATGTAAGCAAGTAAGAATTGGAAGGTGTGAAAGTGGTTAAGATGGCAAAAAACTATCAAAATGAAGGAAGTAGCAAAGTTAACAGCTAAACAGTGTGGTAGTGCAGGCCTGTAATCCCAGCAACCAGGGACGCTGAGGCAGGAGAATTGCTGCAAATAGTGAGACCCTGTCCCAAAAATCCAAAAAGAAAGAAAAAAGTCTTGGTGTATATAATGCAACAGCTTGGTAAATGTCAAACCTTCTGGGCCACTTCTCAGACTTCTGTTTTTCCACATGCTAATGGTCCACCCTACTCACCTGGCTTTATTTTTGACATAAGGTATATATGAAAGTTCTGTTACTGACTCAGCTGTCAAGTTCCCTCCACAGCAGCAACCGCTGTCAGCAGTGGGTAACATTGTGTAGTAAGTAGTACATCATTGCACAGATGAACGTGTATCTAGGATAATCCCTAGAAATACCATTGCTGAGTCAAAAGGTTTGTACGTTTGCATTTTGGGTATTTGCCCTGGTGGCAGTGTTAGCAGGTTTTGGGTGCTGGAGTCTCTTCTAGAGGTTTCTAGGTTCTTTCTTCCCTGAACAAAGATTTGGTGGAAACAAGTGCAAAAAGTAGCGCGGTTTTACATTTATTAGAGAACATGCTTTGCAGAGCAAGTGCAGGCAGGCCTGCTAAAGGTAAGTATACTTCACAAACTAGGCATGGTGGCACACTCCTGTAATCTCAGTACTCGGGAAGATGAGGCAGGATTGCTGTGAGATCAAGGTCAGCCCTGTGAGACCCTGTCTCAAAAAAAAAAACAAACAAAAAACACCCTGCAAAACTATAGGGAAGGTCACTGAAAGAGTTAACAGTGGTGTCTGGCCTGATGGTGGCCATCTTTTTTTGTATCTTCCACTCTTCAGTGAGGTCTAGACTGTCCTATGAAAAGCCTGCTTGAGTTCTTGGAACCTGACACTGATTGGTTCCAGGTGCAGGACTTTGGACGCTGTTCTGTGCATGAGTCCTGGACCTCTGATTGACAAGTCATAGCCTCTTTCTCAGCTAGTTTGCCACACCCTAATCCACCTCAGTAGGGTATGTGTAGCAATGTCTTTCCCTATACTACTGTCTATATGGTCTATGTAACCTGATGTTTATGAGTGTTCTGTTAAAATACTGTCTCAACTGGGCATGTACCACACACCTGTAATCCCAGCCCTTGGGAAGCTGAGGCAAGAGAATCGCTTTGAATTTCAAGCCAGACTGGGGCTACATAATGAATTCAAGGCCAGTCTAGAATACATAGTGAGACACTCAAAAAATGTCTCGACATCTTTTTTAATGTGTGTATTTTTGTTTTTAGTTGTAAAATACATGTTTTCCCCTTTTAGAGATTCTCATATACTAGAGCCTAGTTTTTTGCTTTCAGCACACCTGAAGTTTTACAGTGGGACTTTATAACTTGATTGCCTGTTTACTTGCTTATGTACTAGGAAGCTGGTGTTTTCTTTCCTCAGTTACCTATAATGTAACACTGAAATATTTGATGAATGAAAAATGTTAATGAATTAATGCATTTTTAAATTTTTTGTGGTACTGGGGATTGAACACAAGGGCACTCTTATCACTGAGCTATACCCCCAATCCTTTTTACTTTACTTTTATTTGGAGACACTGTCTAGGCTGGCCGTATACTTACAGTCCTCGTGCTCCCAACTAGCTGGGATTACAGATGGACATCATGTGCCCTTGAGTGAACTCTAGACTACTAAACCAAGTATATAAAACTGGAACTTCTTTTGAGGCCTTTTAATCACATTTCAAATAAAAGCCCTCATTTTCTTTTTAGGTGCCTGTGGGCCAACTGTTGTCTGAATCGGCCTACAGAGGATTTAGATCCCGAGGGCTATATGCACAGTGTCTAGCTTCACTTCGCACAAGGTTTTCCTCTCCTTATCTGGGTTAACTCTTGAGTTCTGCTACTCTTGAGAGATCTGCTGGGGAAAGGTGTGGCAGAGAGTGTTCTCTGCAGAAAGAGCACAGGCTCACCTATCACCAACGGCTGGCGAGTCCAGGTGAGTCACCCAGGCCTAAGGTCAAGGTGTAGGATCATTGGCTTCCCCTGCATGACTCAGCTGCCTAAGGCTCTGTCTTTCCCACCTGAAGATTTTCTTGGGTATGTTGCTACTGGGTGTGCATGGATGTGTGTGTGTGTGTGTGTGTGTGACAAAGTCCAGTTTTATAACAGACTGGCCTGGAACTTGGTATGTAGCCTACTCTGGACTTAAACTTGGTATCCTCTTGTCTCAGCCTTTGAGTGTTGAGGTTATACATGTGGGCCACAATGTTGCCCCCCATCCTTTTTCTTTGAGACAAGGTCTTGCTGTGTAATCCAGGCTAACCTTGAACTCATTACGTAGCTCAGAGTGGCCTTGACCTCTTGATAGTCCTGTCTTAGACTCCACACCTAGCTGGGTTGTGCTGGTTAATGACTAAGGAGGTGGAGGTGGCTGGACTTTAACATAAAGACTCTAACTTGTTTTTATTTTGAGTTGTAACATATCTTAAGAAATCTAAAAGAAAAAATCCTAAAAAGTGAGGGATAATAAAATTTATTTTGGAAAGAAAATGTGTGCAATAGATACAGTTGAGTATGGTGGTGTATGCCTGTAGGGATAGGGGTCTGTAGGCAGGGAAAGAGTAGAATGAGGGTCCTATTAGGCATTATTATTTTTATGGTGCTGGGGATCGGACCCAGGGCCTTGTGCATACAAGGCAAGAAATCTACCACTGAGCCACCTTCCCAGCCCAGTTTAGGCATAAAGAAAATAGAAAATCTTACTCAAAGTAGCTTTTTACCTCTGCAATTACATTGGAGCTGATTAAAAGGACAAAGGGAAAGAGAAACCAAACTTAGAAGAATTCAGCAGAGAAAGAGCTGATAAACAATGCATAGAAGAAGGCCATAAGCATGAAAAAGCAGAAACCAGAAACAACTGCCCTTCTTCCCCTGCCTCTAGTAAAATGCAAAAGACAAGGGAAAATACATACACCTATGTGTCTATACACATTCATATTGATAGATTCTACTAGCCTGGGGCTTAGCTATCTGTAACGTGATATCCCCCCAACTTGGTACTAGACCCAGAGAAACAATTTAGCTCTCCAAGACTAAACTCTTTTCCTTCTCATTCCAGAGATAAACCTTCTGCTCCCTTTTGTGCATGCGCCGAGCCCTCTCCAATCCAAAGACTCCACAACCCCCCAAGCCTCCACCCCCAGCCCCCAGTAAATCTGTCTCCTGCTTTACACAGGCAGATGCTCCCTCAGATCAGCTGTTAATATGTCATTTT
>RJWM01040448.1:0-15483 GCA_004363535.1 Dasyprocta punctata
TGCTGAGTTTGAGCCTGCTTCCTTCTTTTTCTGAGTGTATGCATGATTTTTGAAATCTAATTTTTAGCTCATAAATGTATCATTTTACAATGCTACTTAAGCCATAAGTATTGATACAATATGGTTTAAATCTTCAATTATAAATGTTCTACTATATTTATTGTGATTGATTATCTTTTAAATTAAGTTTATTGGTACAATTTAGATATAATTAATGATTGTATTTATCATAAAGGAATTTTTTCCTGTACATGATATACGTTTTCCTCATTTTTTCCTCATTCTCCTCCCCTCTCTTCAATCCCTTACCTGTTCCTTATTTAAAAAACTTTGATTCCACTTTATCTTTTTTTCTCAGTTATTTCTTGTCCCTTCCATACTCCCTTCCAGTTCTCCTTTTTTGAACAGTTGCTTCCTATTTCCAATGCCTATTACATATTTTGGTTCTTATTTATATTTTCAGTTTCTCACATCAAAGAGACAAAGTGACATTTACACATGGGTCCAATATATTTAACTTAAAAGTATGGTGTCAAGGTCCACCCATTTAACTATAAATGTCTCAAATTTACTCCATTATAATCTATTATATTAAAGAATCACATCTTTTTTATCCTTTCATCAGTTGATAAGCATTTGAGTTTTTTTCCAAGATTTAGCTATTACAAACTGCTGCTATAGACATGGGTGTGCATGTAACACTGTGGTATGATGCATTTAATTATTTTGGGAAGGCACCAAAAAGCGGACTAGATGGGTAAAATGGGACCTCTAGCCCTAGGTTTTTGAGGAATATCCACGTTTATCTCCATGGTAGCTGCACCAGTCTACACACTTATCAAGAATGGAGAAGGGTTCCTTTTCCCCCACAGTTTCATCAGCATTTGTTTTTGGTTGATTTGTTGATATTAACCATTCTTTCTGGAGTGAGATGGAACCTCAGCATTGATTTAATTTTCATCTCTCAAATGATCAGTAATGCTGAACATTTTTTCATGTATTTATTTGTCATTTGTGCTTCTTCTTCCAAGAAGTGTCTATTCATTTCAGATGCCCATTTTTGGACCAGGTCTTTAAATGGTGGGGGGGGTCAGATTTTTTTCAGCTCTTTACATGTTCTATACATAAGTCCATTGAAGAACAACTGGCTAAGTGTTTTTCTCCACTCTGTGTAATGTCTTTTCACTCTGTTGCTGATTTTTTTTGCTGTGCAAAAGTGTTTTTTTTTTAATATGATGAGATCACAGTTGTTGAATCTTTGCAGTATCTGCCATGTAGTTAGGGTTTTATTCATGAAGTCTTTGCCTACACCTATGTCTTCAAGAGTTGAACCAATTGTCTCTCTCACCAGATTTAGTGTTTCTGCTTTAATATTTAGATTTTTGATACATTTTGACTTTAGTTTAGTGCATGGTATTATGCATGCCTAGTTTTAGTTTTTGACGTGTGGAAAGTCAGTTTTTTCAGCATCATTTATTAAAGAGATTTTCTTCCAGTAAATGTGTTTGGTTCCCTGGTCAAAGATAAGATGACTGAGTGTGTTTGAAGTTTTTCTCCCTCTTCTAATCTTTTCCATTGTTCTTCAGATTTATTTTTTGCCAGTGCCATGCTGTTTTTATCACAGTAGCTCTTTAGCATAATTTCAAGTCAGGTATTGTGATGCCCACTGCCTTGCCTTTGTTGCCCTGAATTGTTTTTGCTAATCTAGGTCTCTTCTGTTTCCAAACGAATTTTATGAATGTTTATTCTGGTTCTGTGAGGTATGTTAAAGGTATTTTGATTGGGATTGCATAAAATCTGTATGACAATTTTGGGAGTATGGCCATTGTTACTATGTTGGTTCTTCCTACCCAAGACCAAAGAATATCTTTCCATTTTCTGATATCTTATTCGACCTCCTTTTTTCAGAGTACTGTAGTTTTCAATGTAGAGATCTTTTATTTTGTTAGAGTAATTCAAAAGTATTTCATTTTGTTCAGTGTTAGTATGAAAAGTGTGGTTTCCCTAACTTCTCTCTCTATGAGCTTGTTATTTGTATAAAGGAATGCATTGATTTTTGAGTGTTGACTTTGTATCCAGCTATGTGACCAAATCTCATCATTAAATCCATTAGTCTTTCGGTGTAGTTTTTGGAGTTTCCTATGTAGAGGATCATGTCATTTGCAAACAAAAATAATTTAACTTCTTCCTCTATCTTTCTAATTTCCCATGTCTAATTCTTTATCAAATCGTTTCATAGCTATATTGAATAAGAGTGATAGTGAATATACTTGTCTTGTTCCTTGTTTTAGAGAAAAAAGCTTTCGTTTTTTGAGCATTTAGTATGATGTGGGCTGTTGGTTATCATACATAGTTTTTCTCAGATTGAGATAAAGACCATCTACTCTAATTTTATATAGAGTTTTTATCATGAATGTGTTGGACTTTGTCAAATGTCTTTTCTATATCTACTGAGATGATCATATGGTTTTGTCATTGGTTCTGTTCATGTGGTATAATACATTTTGATTTGTGTATGTTGAACCATCGTTGAGTCCTTGGGATGAAACCTACTGGTCATAGTCTATAATTTTCTTTATGATTTGCTACATTATCCTTTCCAGTGTCTTGCTGAGGATTTTTTCATTTATGCTCATTAGGGAGGTTGGTCTGTAGTTCACTTTTTTGGCTGGGTCCTTCTCAGGTTTTGGTATCAGGGTGATACTTGGTTCCAGGAGTTTTGAGAGTATTGTTTCCCTTTTAATTTCATTAAAGATTTTGAGGAACAATGGCATCAGATCTTTTTAAAATTTATTTTAGAGTTCAGGAGTGAATCCTGTGGACTTGGGCTTTTCTTGCTGGTAAGTCTTTAATTACATTTTTTTCATTAGCTGATATTGGGTTATTTAGAAATACTATATTTTCTTGGTTCAACTTTGGTAATTCATATGTATCTAGGAAGATGTCCATTTCTTCTGTATTTTGTAGGATAGATACAACAATCTGGGTTGCAACTTGTTTTCATTTAGGGCTTGAAATACTTCACTCCAAGCTGTACTTGACTTCGGAGTTTGTGTAGAAAAGTCTGCTGTGATTCCAGTGGTGTTTCCTTTACAGTTGACTCATTGCTTTTCTCTAATAGCTTTTAATATTCTATGCTTGTGCTGAATTTCTGGAATTTTGATTATATTTTTTGATGTAGGTTTATTTTGGTCATGACTAATAGAGTTCTGTATGCCTCACTTATCTGTATGTCATATGCTTGGGAAATTTTCTGCTATTACTTCTCTTAATGGATTTTTTGTGTCATTACTATTGACCCCTGCATTTTTATTGATTCCAATCAGATTATGTTGCTCTTTGCAACATCTTGCAATTGTTGGATTATTTTTATATGGTCACTTGCTATTCTTAAGAGATCTTTCCTTTCATGACTGGTAACCACAATCCTGTCTACTAGGTCTGATATTCTATCTTCGGTATATTTTATATGGTTTTGCTAACTGTTAGTGGAATTTTTAATTTCCTGAATATACATTTGAATCTGTTTCATGGATTCCATTTCTTTTCTATGTTGAGCATTCATGGTTTTCATTTTTTTTCCATGGTCCTCTAATTTTTTTAAATCTAGGTCTACTCTAGATTTACTGAGTCTTTCATTATGGTGGTCATCTCTATTTTTACCTGTGAGACTATTTCTGTTTTGATATCCTCTATAGTCTCATGCATATATTGTTTTCATTTCTTCTACTGTCATTCTACTGAATTCATTTGAATACCTTCCTATTTCCTCTATCTGTTTGTACCCTGGATGTGTCCTAGGTGACACGCAAGTCTAGGATTACATTTTACTCTTGTAACTCCACCAAGCCTGTAGTTAGATTACTGTTGAGTGTGGTGCTGATCTTGGTCACACTGCTGACTCCTCGTAAATGAATTGGTCACAGCATAACGGGAATGCCCTTGTTCCCAGTCAGCCAGGGCTGTTTGCCCACTAGTCAAAGAGCAGGTGGTGGTA
Source organism: Dasyprocta punctata (assembly GCA_004363535.1). NCBI lineage: Eukaryota > Metazoa > Chordata > Mammalia > Rodentia > Dasyproctidae > Dasyprocta > Dasyprocta punctata. The sequence goes on from RJWM01040448.1 coordinate 3,998, forward strand.
TCCTTGTCTCTCTCAAGGTTTTCTGCCTTCTTGGGTTGCAGGTCACAGGGCAAGGGAGTGGAGTCATCTCCCCATAGGTAAAGGAAGTGTTTCTGCCTGTGCTTCAGAGCAGGGGGCTGCTTCTAGTCCTTTGTAGCTAGGGCTAAGACTGGCTTTTGGTGTTCAGCAGAATGGAGTATGGATCTCAGCTCCTACTTCTCAGCTGAGTTACCCCAGTCTGCTGTCCAACTGCCAGCTGTCTACTGTGACTAGACAGTCCTTCCCTCATTTAACTCCAGGATATTAGCACTGAAGTGACACTGGGGCTTTTTTGCCACTACAGATAGAGCCCTAAGAACTTTGATATAAAATGATGGTTTTACCTACCAGCTACTACACTACATGACTGTGCAGTGTATTGCTCTGCTTTACTTGCCAATCAGTGACTGTGGCGTAGAAAATTAGGGAAGGTGTCTCATGGTCTTACTGTTGCCTCTGACTACACAAGACTCTTTCATTCTAGGTCAGGTTTCAGTTTCTCAATGAGGAGCAAATTTGTTTTTGAACACCTACCATCCATCAGGTCAGCTACAAAGCTACTCCAGCCACACCGCACAGTCTCAGGTCTGTGACAATGAGCTATTTCTCCCTTAGCAGCAAATCCTAATTTCTTCTTTTTTGTCAGTTTTCCTGTGGATTCGATGTGGCCTGGACTCCCTTTGATTTCTCTCTGAGCTCTTATTTCCAGACTCTCAGCAGTTTTTTCTGGAGAACCTAAGCAGCTGACATTAAGCACTCCAGCATTTTTTTTTTACTCCCTCATTATTCATTCTTTGATCCAAGAATTAAAATATAAGTGTGATTTAAATCTCTAGGTGTCCTGGTGTTTTGCAGACATTTTTGTTTATTTCTAATTTCATCATATTTTAGTAGGACTATTTAGTATAACTATATATTTGGGTTTGATAAAGCTGTTAGTTCATATTTCATTTCTACAAATTTTGTGTGCTTAGACAAAGGATGAATTTCATATAGTATGATTTCTTGTATATAAATATGTATGAGCAACTATAAAATGGATATAATGTCTTAAAATATTTCTATCATTTAGATAATTATGTATTTTATTACATACATAATAGATACCCACACATGTATTTCAGCTATGTATAATTATTAATGAATATCTGAGAGACATATATTTTATCTCTGTGATTGTTCCAGCATATTTTAATTGTCAAGTTGATTGGTTTCTTTATGGCTGGGTTAAGGGACTCCTAGAAATATGACTATGTTTTGAAGGCACTAATCTCATCAGTGGGTGAACACATAGATGAGGATATCTTCATCTGTTAGAGCTATGGCCTACAGATGAAGATATCCTCAGGCTGTTAAGAGCTATGGCCTACTTAGAGGAAGTGGATCAAGGGGGAATAATTTGGGGACTATATCTGGTCATTGGACTCTTTCTCTATGACTCATTCCTTGCTCTCTGCTTCGCAGATGCTATGAGTTAAACAACTCTCCTCCACAAGCTTTCTGCTTTGGAGCCAGCCTACCATAGAGTGAAACTCTGAAATTGTGAGATAAAATAAACCTCTCCCTTTATAAGTTGTGTATGTCAGGCATTTGGTCCCAGAGATGAAAAACTATCAAAAAAATGATAATAAATGGACTTTCCCCTTATAATCCTGTAAGGTTTCCTTTGTATATTTTGAATCTATCTAGATATTTACACATTTGTTATGCATTATTATAGCTTCCTGTTCTATTATTCTTTTGTCAAATAATAATTTCTTTTATTTTGATGCTAATTTCTTAGTTATTAAATGACATCAAATTTCCATTTATTGGCTTTTTTGGTTAAGGTTTTTCTGGCTATATTCTATTTTATCCCTTTATTTTCAAGTATCTGAGTTATATTTAAGTATGCATGAAATACTGTTCACCGAATTACGGACGTTAACTCTGTTTCCTCAGTCTCATTTCAATGTAACTAGAGATGGCAAATGATTTGGTGATAGTGAGTTGGTGATTGTGCTCCATAGACAGAAGAAGTCTTGGTAATATATTTCAAGTTTAGGGATATGAAATAACTATTGGCTTTTATTAGTGCATATTATTTATACAGAATAGTGAGTTTTATATTGCCATCTCTTACATTCATATAATATGTTTTGATCACTTCTAAGTCCTCACTATTCTCCTTTGTCCTTCCTTCTTCCTACCCAGTTCCTCTACTGTTCCTTGATAATCTTCTGCTTTCCTGTCATCTGTAATTTTCTAGAGTCCATATAGGAGAATAAACATAATATCTATCTAATTCAGCCTTAACTCATTTAATAGCACCATGTCCAATTCTATTCATTTTGTTAAAAAGTATGATTTTACTTTTCTTTATGGTTGAATAATAGTCTATTGCATAGCTATATAGCATTTTATTTGTGTATCAATCAGTTGATTGACACCTAGGCTATTTCTATAGTTTGACTATTGGAGTTGCACTGGAATAAAAATGACTGTGCAGGCAAATCTAATGTATATTGGCTTTAATTTGTTTAGGCATATTACGAGGAGTGATGTAGTTAGATCAAATAATAACTATTTTTAGTTTTTTGAGGAACATCCATACTGATTTCTGTAGTGTATTTACTAATATACATTCCTGCTAACATTATGTAAGTGTTCCTTTTAACTCACATCCTTGACAACATTTATTGTTTTTTGTACATTTAATGATACAGTTCTGTTTGGAGTGAGATGTAATTTAAATGTAGTTTTGGTTTGCATTTCCCTTATGGTTAAACATGTTGAACATCTTTTTGATATAATTATTTGTCATTTGTAGTTCTTATTTTGAGAAGTATTTTTTCAATTCATTTGATCATTCATTAAGTGATTTGGGTTTCACTGTTAAATTTTTTTAATTCTTCATGTATTCAGTATATTAATCCTCTGTTAGAAGAATAGTTGGAAATATTTTTCTCCTCTTATTCAAGGATGTGCCTTTACTCTGTTAATCAATTCTTTTGCTGTGTAGAAACTTTTTAATTTAATGCAATACCATCTGTTGATTGCTACTATTATTTCCTGAGCACTTAAGAGTCCTAGTCAGAAAACACTCACCTGGGCTTATATGTTGAAGTGTTATTCTGCTTTCTTCTAGTAGTTTCACAGTTTCTGATCTGATACTTATGACTTTGGTCTGCTTTGAATCAATTTTTGTGGAGTGAGAGGGTTCTAGTTTAAATCTTGTACATGTAAATATCTAGTCTTCTCAACATTTGTTAAAGAGACTGTCTTTTCTCCAACATATGTACTTGGTACTCAGATGGACTTCTTTCTGTGTCTGCTGTTCTATTTCATTGGGCTACATTTCTCTTTTTATGCTAGTAACATGCTGTTTTTCTTACTATGGCATCACAATGTACTTTAAAATGAGTACGGTAATGCCTTTAACATTCTCTTTTTGGTAAGGATTGCTTTGGCTATTCTGGGTCTTTGTATTTAATAGCACATTAAAAGAATATACATTATGATCTAGTTTACTTCATTCCAGGGATGCAAAGATGGTTCAACATATGCAAATCAATGAACATGGTAAAACACATAAATAGAATATGAATAAAAATCATGCAGTTGTCTCTGTAGATGCAGAAAAGGACTTTACAAATACAACAACCACTCATGATGACAGCCTGAAGAAATCAGGTATAGAAGGATCACACTTAATGTAATAAAGACTACAAATAACTCACTGGTAGCCAACATCATAGTGAACAAATGAAAAACTAAAATATTTTCTCTAAAATCAAAAACAAGATATAAGACTTGTTCTCACCTCTTCTGCTCAACATAGAACTTGAATTTAACCTGCAGTTAGAAGAACCCAAAGACTCCTCCAGCAGACTTTTAGCTCTTATAAATTTACCAAAGTGGCAGGATACAAAGTGAACACACAAAAATCAACAGTTTATATGTACACTAAAAATTAAATTGCTGAGAAAGAAATCAGAACAACAATTATATCCAGAATCACTGCAAAACAATATATAAGTAAAGTAAAATAAAATAAAGTACCTAGGAATAAATTTAACTAATGTGGTAAAAATAAAAATTACAGAATGCTGAAAAGAAGTTGACTAAGATACAGTCCTAGAAGATAATAAGACCTTCTGTATTCATAAATCAGCAGTTATAAAATTGTTAAATGCTCATTCAACTGAAAACAATCTACAGATTCAATTCTATTCTCATCAAAATACGCAGGCATTCTTCACTGAACAGAGAAAAGTATTCTACAATTCACAGGGGAACCAATAGGCTTTCTAAACACTGAACTTGTGAAATTTCTTACTGTAGCATGGCTTACTGTATTCTGAAGTTTTATAGCGATATTATAACTGAATTTTTATTGTATATTTTAATTTGAAACCTTAAAAATATGAATATGGTAATTTGATAAAACTTGCTGTAGTTGCCATTATATTTCACCAACATCTTCTACATTAGAGTTGATTTTTAATGTATTTTTTCTTCATCTGTAGTTTTTTCCAACTTTTTGTCTCACACTGGATTGTAATGATTATTTCCTCATTTATACCTTTTTGTTTAGAAGTTATTTATTCAGTTTTAATTATATTAATGACTGACTTTACAATTTTAGAGTGGCCAGTTTTCTTATGTCTGAATTTAACCTGTTTACCTCCAAATTATCTTCAAAAAAATTTAAAAAACTTAGATATTTTTGTTACATCAGTCAGTCAAATTGTTACAGAATTTTATTTTAATTTTATTGACTCTTCTAAATTAGTAAATCTCAACTCCCTAAATTCATCTAAAATATTAGGTAAGGGCCGGGAGTTTGGCTCAGTGGCTTAAGTGCTTGCCCTGGCAGGCGCAAGGCTGTGAGTTCAATCCCCGGTGCCGCAAAAAAAAAAAAAAAAAAAAAAAAAAAAATTAGGTAATTTATTCAGAAATTAACATGCAGTTTCTTAACTTGTTAATCTTTATATCTTGCTTCTTTGTTCTAATTTATTTTATCTAAAATATTCATTAAACTTTTAATCATAATCTATGAGTAATGAACTTGCTATGAGTAGTGAACTTTCTCAAACTCCTTTATTTTGTGTTACTATTTGAAATTGCTTCCTTGAAACCTTGGAATTTTTGTCGAATAATACTACTCTCAACTTTTGAAACTTTTTCCCTTCATCTTCTTACATTTTTGCACAACAAGCAGTTGTGAAGCTTTAATTCCTTTTAAAGTACTAAGTCCTTTTCTCTGTAAAATTTTGTGTTCTCTAAACTTTTTATTTGTATAGATTCTATATTTTTACTAATGTATCTAGGTTTGTATTCATTGAATTCAGGATTTATTTCATTTAGTTGATTTGATAATTGATGCTTTTCACTAAAATTCTGAAGAAATTTTAGGTATTATTTGTTTGAAATTTTCATGTTTTTCCATTTGCCTCTTTTCTTCTCTAACATACTATATGTTTTATTCAATAAAGTTGAATCCTTGCAATTAGTCTCCATGATTATCTTTTATGTTCTCTACCTTTAGCTTTCTTTTTTCCTTCCTAGATAACACAACCATACATAACTTCCAGTTTATACATTTTGAGTGAGTTTAGCTTATTTGATGACAAATTACTGAAAAAAACTCTTAGCTGCTATGTTAATAATCATATTTCTTATTTCTTTGATCTTCATTTGAAACCTTCTATTTTTTTAGGTGTTTGTTGGCTCATAGGATTCTATTCCTTAATTTGTACCTTAAATAAAATTGAAAATACTTATTTTGCAGATATTTTATTTTCCCTACTTTATTATTTTTTTAAGTATCAGTTCTCTGTTTGCTTCATCTCCACTTTTCCTGTCTTGGGCAAATCTTTTTTGGGGAAATTCATTTTTCCTTTATTCTTTCATTTTTGCACCCTTCCTTTATTCTTCCATCTTCTTCATTTTTCCTATGTGTGTTCTATAAGTTCTTGACTGTGGAAGCAGGTAGTCAGGGTGACTTCTGCAGCTTAATTTGGGCAGTGTACTCAGAACCTTACTTAGCCCAGTACCAAAGTTCTTGTACAGTATACTGGGGGATTTTTGCAAAGCTACTATAGTGTAAATTTGACATCCACACATGTGGAATAATCTTGAGTGTTTAGTTTATAAGAAGACAATAAAACAAAAATTTCCATCAGTCAAAAATTTCCCAGTGAAACACAGAAACTTAGTTGTGTCTCTGGACTCTCCAAGTCAAGGCTTTCATTTCTGTAATTCAATTATCATCAAAAGGAAATATTTCCCATGGTTCAAGTCTTATTCAGGGTTTACATTTCTAATTTTGTGGTTTTCTGGAATCAAAATTATTTCTTCCTGATTATATGCTACCTCTATCTTGCTTCTGTAATTCTGTCTGTATAATGTTATGCTCCTTTAAAACAGAACCCTGCTATTTATATTTTGGGACTCATTTTAGACCGCATACTCTCTCATCTCACATTTTAGACTTCAAACTGAAATGTTGTCACATATATTTTGCTCCTCTTACTCCAAATTCTTGGCATCCCACATTTTTTTGTCTTTTCAGGTCAGCTATGTTTTTCTTTACTTTTTAAAAAATGTTATCTTAGCATTTTAAAATCTTTGGAAAAGATAGAACCCTGTATTATTTCAATCTATCATGTTATAAGACTTGAATTCAGTTATTTGTAGGCAAATATTGTTTGAATGTGTACCTAATTGTAAATTTACATAGATTGAATTTCTACTGACATTTTCCTTTTAATTCTTACCACACAATGCAAAGTAAATCTTGTTAAAGTGTTTATATTATTTTAGGTTTTTTCTATCATTACACAATACAGGTTTGCTTTACCACTATCATTTGGCATACATTATTTTTTCTTTGCTAAATTAAGAAGTAATATGGACCCATATTTAAAATATCTTTATAAATATATTATGGTAATGATTTTGTCATAGACTGATAAATAACATATTTTTCAAGTATATTGAAAAATAAAAATGATAATTTTGATATCAAAGACAGAAGACAAATGCTAAGGATATTTTGAAAGCAGTATTGAAATGAATTCACTGTAACCCATGGTCTGTCTTTATGGATCATGAATTCTAACTTTTCAATAGTTAAATCTCGATCAAACTTAAGTGCTGACTTTTGCTGTCATAGCTGATAAAGTAAATGGATGACTCACAATGAAAAATGTGTCAGGCACACAGAATGAGTTTTCTTGTTGTCTTGATCTTTGCACATTCACTGTATAGATAAATGTATGAAAAATTTATTGGATAGTTGTTATAAATTATTTTGGAATCAGAACAAGAATTGATGTTTAACAACTTTTTTAGTATTAATATCATTAGTGCTCAACAGCCCTGAGTAAGGATAAATCTAGAACCTACATATCATTCATCACCAGCTTTCAACAGCTGATTGTACTTAGTGGTCATTGCTTATGTGTACTCAATGAATCTTTTATATCTTTCTATTGCTAAATGATCTTGCTTGGATTTTCCATTTGCCTTTTTGAATTGGGTTCCTGTCTTCAATCTAGTTCTGGTTAAATTTTTTTTAAACTTCAGTGTAGTCTCTTCCTAGCCGGGGATTTAGCTCAGTGGCCTAAGACCTGCTTTGCAGGCGTAAGGTTGTGAGTTCTAACTCCAGTACAAAAAAAAGAAAAAAAAAATATATATAGCTATATTATATATAGGTGTGTATATATATATACACCTATATGTATATTGAGACTCTTCCTTTAATATCAGCCTTTGAAGTATACTACTGCCATTACTACCATGCTTTGGTGCACGGTGATTGTTGCTGTAATTAGCGGTTAAGATTTATTAAATTTTTCCTATCACTTATGCACCATGCTATGTTCTTTCACATGCATTCTCTCACTTAAACTTAGAAAACAGAAAATTATGAAGTAGACATTGTTATTAGCCTTATTTTTTTATGCATAGAGTTTAACATGACTTGTCCAACCGACAAGGGAGAAAGTAACAGGGTCACAGTTAATACTTAGGTGAGTTTATCTACTCTAGAGCATTTTGATTCACTTTAATTTTCACTGCTTCTTGGAAAGAAATACTTATCTCACACTTTTTTGTTGAATTAAAATTATAGTACATTAGATCAAGACTGTATATTAAATCAGGACTAACCTCAATATTTTGTGTACAGTAACAGATCTAGAATATTGTGTTTTTTCTGAGACCAAAATCCAATGAATTATTAGTCAATCTGGGAATAGAGCCATGGTCTTCAGATTATCAGTCCTGGCATTCCAGTATCATTTTCTCCTCCTAATTTGTCTTTCAGAGCTCCCCTTCTTGATATGTGAACCATTCATTTATCTACAAAGTTATCTAGGAAGATTGGTCATGAGAAATGATTATGAATATATATATATATATATTGATTAATAGTACTGACATACGTATGAGGACGTATGTTAAACCCATATGAAAAAATAACTAATTCCATCATTACTAAGATGTGGATTCTGGGTATTTTAGATACGAAGACTACTTTTCTTTTTTACCTTTTGTTTTTTCTCTAAACAATCCACCCTTTTTAGCCCTGTAAGCAGACATGGACACTTGTGACAGAGTCTAAAACATTGAAATATGGTTTCTGAACTTCAAATAAAACCTTACAAACAAAATCTGTGTTAAGCCATTGTAACTAGCTATCCAATATTCAGCCACTGTAACCAGCTAAGAACTAGTTCAAAGAGACATTCACTGGGAATGTTCTTCTTTCTTTTGTCCTATTTGGGAAACACGTGGCTTTGCGAAGCTCCAATACTTTCTAGTTAAAATTCAAAAGCAATATCATCATCAAGCTGAGCTGCTATATTGTCAGTCATTTTTATTATTTATTTGTTTGAATGACTCAAGTAATATGGTAAAGCTTTCAGTCTTTTGAAACAAGCAATATGTAGAAATTTTTTAACTTCAATACCATAAAGGAGGGTGTTTTACTCCTGTTTCAGTATTTTTAAGAAATGTTTTGCCCTTGCAAGTATCAGCTTGGCAGGCTTAAAGATCAAAGTTCTTTATGACTGGTGTATAGGTTAAAGCTGAGGCATCCCCCCAGCCCATGCTGGTATGTACTAACTCTTAATAATAGCTGCCAATTCCAGCAAAGGAGAAAGCGGTTAAGTGCCATGCTCTGCTCTCCTTTGCTGAGCCTGACACTCAAGGTGACATTGTGATGATGCATTATCAATGAAGGAGTCATCAGGAGTTGAACTATTATCATCCTGTGTAGTCAAAACAACATTCCTCAAGAAAACAATTTGTCGACTGCCCTTAAAGATTGAGAGCCCAGTATATTTAAAAACCAGCTTCAAAAGTGGCTAATCATATAATGTTTAAAAGAATAGTTTATTTTTCCATGAATAAAACATCTACTTTTTTCTTCTTTATAGGAGCTATATTTACGATTCATTTATTTTAATTTTTTAAAAATTTTTATGTATGTATGTATGTATTTATTTTTTGTGGCACCAGGGGATCGAACTCACAACCTCATGCCTGCCAGACAGGCACTTAAGCCACTGAGCCAAACTCCCAGCCCTAGTTTTTGAGGCAGAGTCACACTATGTAGCTCAGGCCAGCCTTGTACCTGCCTTGTAGCCCAAGCCGGCCTCGAACTCAGAAGCTCCTCCTACCTTAGCCTCCCGAGTGCTGGGATTAAAGGCGTGTGCCACCATGTCTGGTTAATTCATTTATTTTTAATAATAACTAAAACATAATATTACATTTAAGTCTGATTTAGTTTGCTCAATTATTTAAAATTTAACAATTGATAAAGTGAATGACTTTAGACTTTGGTTTCTTCATTTACTGGACAGAATGGGTTTTCCTTGGTGTTTTAAAATTTGGGCTGAATTGAAATAAGATTGTTGTAAATCAGAACTCTACAATGGAAAGGTCTATACTGACCAACCTCAAATTTGGCAAGGAGAGTTTTCTCATGATTAATTTTCAAATATTTATTCATTCTCTACCCCTGGGTTATAGACTGTTGGGTAGACAGTTATTGATATGGTTTCTGCTGCCCATTAGTTTATTGTGCTGGTAGAGATACATCTAAATAACATAGTAATATGATATATAATGTGATTAAAAAGAAAATGGTGACATGCCCTTGTGTGCAAGAAACCTCATGTAATACCAGTACAATGCACTGAGTCTTACTGAATGAAAATCAAGCAAGCCTTGTGAAAGGAAAAGGGGTTTATTACAATTCTATAACAACTATTAAGGCCAGATAGGCAAGTAATACTAGAAATAGTCTTCTCTAGATAACGCCATCTATCCCAAATGGCTTTTGTAGCCTCAGTCTCACTGGGAAAGAATACTTATCTTCCTTATTTTAAAAATTTAAAGTGGCCTTCACCTGCAAATATTAGGCACAGTTGTTATGGCTACATGCTCATGGATTTGTGTTGCAACTATTATTCTTTATGTTTCCCTTGCTTGACATATTGTTTTTTTAAATAAGGAACTGAATTTATTTAATTCTACATTTTTGAAGCATTTACTATATATTATCATCTATATTTTTAATGTACTGATCTGAACTACAGAATTTTCCATTAAGTGTGTAAGTTTATCAAATCTTAAATGTTTCCTTCAAGATGAACTGCAGATATGTTTAGATTTAGACTACCTTAAAGTCAGCAGCAGTATTTCAGTCAAATTATTGTAGAGTAAGTTTCATCCATTGTAATGGATTATATATCTAAAATATATCCCCAAAGACTCATGTGCTGATAGGTAGGGCTTTTGGAAAGTTATTGGATCATGGGACTTACGACTGACTTGCTAATAGGAAGCAGAGTCTGGTTGGAAGAGTCTGGTATGGCCTGGAAGTGTTTATCACCCTGTTCTCCTCCTTTGTTCAGTCTCTCTGCTTTCTGTCCACCAAGGCATGAGCAGCTCTCCTCTGCCATGTGTCTCTGCCATGTCACCCTGCCTGGGAGTCAGTTAACTATGGACTGAAACTTCTGCCAGCTATGAGCCAAAATAAACCTCTTTTACTTTAATAGAAAAGTAGTAAGACACCCATATTTCTAATTGAATGAATTTATGCCATGGAGATTATATAACATGGAGATTATATCATGGAGATTATGACATAAAATGTCATAATGCACATGATTACAGATAATATCTCACTTAATATTTCTTGTGTTTTGAGGTAAAAGAAAAATTCAATATTCAGTCAATATCCACTCCTGTGGTAGTTTCTGTTAGAGGGCAAGTGAATTGGCTCTGTAAATGGAGAGAGGCACAAATAAATAGGAGAGTGACACTATTCAGGTTCTGATCAGAATGTAGAAAAATGAGGATTGAGGCATAACAAAAAGCAGACCCCTAGAAAGTATTGAATGAATAATGTTAACTACTTACCATACTTTCTTGTAACAAAAAGACGAAGTTGAAACTTTTTTCTAGTCTTA
>RJWM01040449.1:0-15481 GCA_004363535.1 Dasyprocta punctata
TGCCAAAAAAAAAAAAAAAAAGAAAAAAAAGAAGTTATAGTGTTGTTCAGGTCTTCTATTCTTCTTTTTTTTTCCCGGCACTGGGGATCGAACTCACAGCTTTGCGCCTGCCAGACAGGCGCTTACACCACTGAACCAAACTCCGGGCCCTTTTTCTATTCTTCTTAAGAGCTATTGTTTGAAGTCCTTTTTTTTTTTTTTTTTCTAAAATTGATACTGTACTGATAGAAATTTAACACATTTACTAAATGTTAGGTGTCAGAAATTATCTTAGTTGCTGGGGATTTTTAAATGAACAGAATAGAGGAAAACCTCTTTCTCATGGAATTTGCTTTCTATTGAGTGTATACGTAATAAAGAAACAGTATAAAATAGAGTGAAGCAAAAAATGTATGCATACTTCAACAGTGTGTACTAACCATGTCTAGAAGCTAATGGCCATCACTTTGAGCACTTCTTGTAATTGTAGAGGCCAAAGGTAACTTGTATTAATCTCCTAATGTCTCAATAAATTTAGTATTAAAGTATTTATACGAATTTTTCTTTTCCCGGTGTATACTTTTTTTGGTGGACTCTGTACGTGATCCGTCAGTTAGTATGTGAAGAAAAAACTAAGTTAAAAGAAAGGGAAAAGGATTATACCAGGTGTGGAGGATAGGTAATTGTGGTGGGACTTGCAATTTTATATAGGTGATTTAAAAAAAATGGTCTTACTGCTCAAATGACATTGGAGTATTGATTTGAAGGAGGTAGAGGTTTAAGGCACATTGAAACTTGGGATGTAGCATTTTATGCAGTGGGACCACCTGTCAGTACCATTATTTAAGGGTGTCTAAGACTTGTTAAATGCATGACATATAATAACTCAGTGAAATTGCTTTCTTCATCTTTTTACAAAGGTACTTTTAAAACTTTCTGGTTTGAAGATTATGTTACTGTATCTCCTAATCTCTTCATGTAAACGTGTATGTGTATATATATTGTATATATTTTGTTATTATGTTACCATTTTAAATTGTAGAACTGTAGAGTCATTTTAGTAACATTTCTAAGAGGGAGAAGAATTGAATGGCCTTGTTTTGACTTTATACCGATCATCAAGCAGTAGACATTATTTGATTGTAGTTGTATGTTACATAAAAATTTTAAATTCATTCTACTTTAGGTTTTGCGTTTTGAGGTTCATGAATTTTCTGAATTCTGATCTATATTACAGGAGCTCCTGTATCTCATTTCTAATGGAATTTTATCTCATGTTTTCCAGGTTGTGTGATAGCTGAACTTTTTACAGAAGGCGTACCGTTGTTTGATCTCTCTCAGCTTTTGGCTTACAGAAATGGACATTTTTTCCCTGAACAAGTGCTAAATAAAATTGAAGATCTCAGTATCAGGGAATTGGTAACTATGCTACAAATATTTGCTGTGAAATGTTTAGTAGGACTTTGTCCCCACTTTTCCTCGACTTTGTGCCGCAATTTAAATTTGGAACAAAGCAGTGAAGCACAATAGAATACAAAGATTATTGTTACTTTGTTGAGGAGAAAGGTGCTGTTTTTTTCCTCTTAGGCACAGAGCTCATTGGACTTTAAAAAAAAAAAACGCTTCTGTTTATCTTGTATTATAATCTTCACCTTCGCCTTAGACAGATTTGGAGGTCCCTGGGTTTTGAATGGGTTGTCCTACATAGAGTTTCCTAGTAAGAAATGGAGAAGCTAGATAATCTGAAGTGAAAACAACATCAATTTCAATCTAATACAGCAGTGTAGGGCCATTTCATAGAGAAACAAATGAGGCAATTCCTGAAGGGGGACTATAGATTATAGGCTGGGATTGCAGAGAATTCTGTGGGAGGTAATGTAAGCCATGTGTCTACATGAGAGCATCTTTGTGAAATTAGTCTTGTGATAATTGGTGTTTGTGATAATAACTGAATCACGGAGAAGATTATGATATGTTTAAAATACTCTTTAATAAAGTAGGAAACTACAGAATATTTTAATTTCTCTTAAAGATGGCAAATATTAAAAATGATGTACTTTAGAGGACGACACTGTAGCTCATATCCAGGGAATAGTGCGTGGATTAAAAGTCAGCGTATCTGTCTTTGGGTATGGTATTGTTTGTCATGTAACTTTATCACTAGGGTTTATATCTTTACTGTGAAAGGGGGAAATTTGTTTAGTCTTTAAGGCTTCAACCAAAGGTAAAAGTAATTCTGTTCTGTCATGTTTGCGTATAGTACAGTTGATTCTTCCAAGTTCGATGTTAGATTCTTATTTAGAATATAAACAGATCAAATAATGAAATACATTTTTATAATATTTATTTACATAATAAACTATGTTGAATGTATTTAAAAAATTATTGTCTTACTATACTAGAAAACTTAGGATAAATTCAAATTAGATGTATCATTTCTAGCATTCATACAACTTAATATTTCTTTTATATATTGTTGTATTTATTTTTTTGTGGTGCCAGGGATGGAATGCAGGGACTCGCACATGTCATCTCCTCAGCCCTGTTTTAAGTATTTTTTGTGGTACTGAGGATTGAACCCAGGACTTGTGCATGCTAAGCAAGTACTGTACCATTTCACTGTACTCCAGCTCATCTTTTCCACTATTTGAAAAATTTATATCACTGATTCACCTTTTGACTAAATCTTATAGCTGCACTTAAGTCATGTGTTATTTCTTTGAATTTGTGGCAATAAGGTTTTAAACAACCAGCACTCTGAACTAGGGATATATATAAGTGAATTTTAGGAGTTGTGATTACTTTCAGGATTGCATGTAGTTTTATGTGCAAAAGTTAAGCATTTTTGTACATTTTTCTTGTGCAGATGTACTTGTACTTTTTTGTCTGGACAAGATCCATTTCTTTCTCCAGATTTTCAGTGGTATTTCTTGCTCAGAGAAGTTTTAAGAATTCTTGAGTTGTGGGCAGCAATATATTATTTCCCTGTCTTAATAAGTAGGGAATATTGAGTAGTGTATAACTTCCTCTTTATGTGTCAGGTCTTCTATAATTTCCTGTTGCTTTCTAAGATGATAGAGATGGATATTATTTAGTACTTGGGTTCTAGAAGTAGTTTGTCAGGTGAGGATTGAGAATAGTTAAAATTATTTCAGAAATCCTTTTAATTACATATAAATTACCCTTGTACCTTTCATTTGTCTTCATTTCCTGTTTTTAAGTCTATTTTTATTGCCTTTATCTCCTTTGCATAGGTAACTCAGATGATTCATCGTGAGCCAGATAAACGTTTAGAGGCTGAAGATTACTTAAAGCAGCAGCGTGGCAATGCGTTTCCTGAAATATTTTACACTTTCCTTCAGCCTTACATGGCCCAGTTTGCCAAGGAAACATTTCTTTCTGCAGATGAGCGTATTCTGGTTATACGGAAGGATTTGGGCAACATTATTCACAATCTCTGTGGACAGGATCTGCCAGAAAAAGCAGAAGGAGAGCCTAAGGAACATGGGCTAGTTATCTTGGTGTCTGTTATAACATCCTGCCTACAGACCCTCAAGTACTGTGATTCCAAACTTGCTGCTTTAGAACTTATTCTCCATTTAGCCCCAAGATTAAGTGTAGAAATCCTTTTGGATCGTATTACTCCCTATCTTTTGCATTTCAGCAATGACTCTGTTCCTAGGGTGAGAGCTGAAGCTTTGAGAACATTGACCAAAGTTCTTGCCCTTGTCAAAGAAGTTCCTCGTAATGATATCAATATCTATCCAGAATACATTCTTCCAGGAATAGCCCACTTAGCCCAAGATGATGCTACTATTGTTAGGCTGGCCTATGCTGGTAAGATTTTGTTGTCCAAATCATAGCCATTCAAGTATTTTTAACATTTGTAATACTCTTTTTTCTGATTTCTTTGGGAATTCCAAGTACGAGCTTTGCTCTTTGAACAGTTTATGTATATTTTAATAATATTTATAGCTATTCTGTTCCTGAAACTCTACTTTTGATTGCTTTTTTGTTTCTGGTCAGAATTATCAAGTGAAAAAATAAAAATCTTGTGTTTACTGAGAGTGTTAACATAATTTGGAATAAGACTGATGTTTGTATACATATGCTTCTAATCTAGTATCTTTAGGCTTGTACAAAATTTCTTTGAACAGATACATTTGTTTGCCTCTTAGCTTTGGGATACCATAGTCTTTTGCTGTTGAAAAAGATGAATTTTGCTGAGTAATTTGATCTTGAAAGAACCTACGTACTTTTTGAATTTTGAGGTTCTTCCGATTACTTTGGTGCTTAGGACATACGGCTTATTTGTGAGTGTATTATACACACCTACCTGTTCTGTTTGTAATTCTCACTCATAAATACAGGTTCATTCTTTTAGCACCTGGAATTCTAAATAGCAATTCAGCATAGAAAATACCACTGAGACATTTTCATAAAGATAATTTATTTCTATAATACAGTCTTATGGAAATCAGTGTTTCTGTTTTGAAGTCTTTATAAATAATGTATAGCATGTATTTGGTGATATTGTCACTTTTTTTGAAAGGAACTCGCTTAGTTCATTTTATGATTTGCTTGTCATTATTTTAATGCAACATGTGAAAAGTGGTCTTTGACCCTAGTGTTATCTCCAGGCACATCCACAAAGGGATTGGTGATGGCTGAATGTTGTTTTTGTTCTGTCTGTGTCTGTGTCTGTCTGTGTCTAAGTCTAAGCCTAAGTTTATTTCCATGTCTGTATATCTATTTGTATTTATCTCTCTGCCTTCTGATATATTTGAGTTCATTGTTAATGACAAGTATATTTCTAATTTACTTGGCAAAAATAGTAGAACCAGGTAAAGTCAAGTTAAATAAAAGTTTATAAGTTTTTAAAAACCAGCTGTATCTTTCTTACCAGAGTTTTTTAGCCTACTTTTAGCTCAGTGTATTTTTTTTTTTTTTTTTTTTTGTTGTCAGTATTGGGGATCAAACTCATAACCTCACATCTGCCAGGCAGGTGCTTAAGCCACTGAGCTAAACTCCCGGTCCTGTTTTTTTCGAGCCAGGGTCGCACTAAGTAGTTCAGGCCTGCCTTGCTCACGTGGTAGCCCAAGCCGGCCTCGAACTAACAACGCTCCTCCTTACCTTGGTCTCCCGAGGGCTGGGATTAAAGGCGTGCGCCAACACGCCTGGCTTTTAGCTCTGTGTATTTTCTGAATTGTATTAAATAGATAATGTTCTAATGTACAGGTGCCACGTTAACATAATTGACATCCAGTTACTAATATGTGTAGCATGAGTACTGTAATAGCTACAGTTTATTGAAAAAGCCCTGTGAGTATCAGGTTCTCTACCATTCATAGTTACTGCAAAGGTTAATTGTGAGATCTTAACAAGTAACCCTTGCAACAATCTTAAGCAATAATGTTATATTATCCTCATTTTAAAGGTTAGGAAATTGGGGTTGAGAGAGGCTAGATAACACGACCCACCTACATCTGGTGTCATTCTCAGTTTTTAGAGCTTCAAAATCAGTCCTGCTTTTCTTTGGTCTTCCAGGTCTTTTTGATGAGTTCACAATAACCCAGCATCAGTGCCTGCACCTTGCAGTGTTCCTTCATGGCCTGCTGTGTGCTGAAGCAGCCTTTGAAAAGTAGAGTGCGAAGTTGATTTGGCCTTTGAGTTAAGTGTAATTAAACCACACGTGTCAGCAATTACAAAGTTTAAAAATCACTGTTTTTTCCTTTAAAATATTCTTTTTTATTTCAGAGATAATGATACAGAATTGTACCTTGTGAAAATGAACTTTCATTTAAATTTGTGTTTTTCTTACACAAATTTAAATGGGGAAATAAGAATATATGTACTTAAATTTAGAAGTGCCTTGGAAAGTAAGAGACTTCCTGATAAAGATAATATAATTGGTCCTTCATAGCCATGAATTCTACATCCTTAGATTTAACCAATTTTAGAACAAAAGTACTTGGGGAAAAAGCTTGTCTTTACTGAATATATCGAGATTTTTTTTCATTGTTCCATAAATAATACAGTACAACAACTATTTAGGTAACATCTTATTAAATTTTAAAGTAGTCTAGAGAGGATTTAAAGTATATGGAAGGATGTGCATATTATATGCAAATACTGTGCCACTTTATATAAGGGACTTGAGCATCCACAGACTTGGGTGTCTGAAAGGGTTCTGTATCCGGTACCCCAGGGACATAAGGGGACAGCTGTATTCATTGAAGTGGGAATTTTATCTAGAATTTTGGCTTATCAGGTTGTAGCCTAGAAATTTTCCATCTTGAGAATGAGCAGGCATTATAGGGTATTAACATCGTGCTTACTTGGAGGTGCTTGTTCTTTTCACAGCAGTTTAAACCTGGCAGTGGTGGGCAGTGGGACCCAAAATGAAGGGAATCATTGTGTTTACTGGACTCAGATCCCAGTTACTGTAAGGTGTGTTTTATTCCACAGATATTAAATAGGGGAGAAGTGAGTCTTAATTTTAAGTTTGATGTAAACTTTATGTTTAGTGCAATTCACTGCTAAGAAGGAGGAGACTATGCAGACTTTGACTGGTTATGGTCATATGAGGAGGCACAGAAGTAGGAGGGAAGGAAGGATACAGACAACAGCAATAAATACAAGTGAACATGTTATGAAAATGTAAGATAAGAACTGATGAACTTGCTGGTAAACGTGACAGCAGAAATTAGAAATTAAATATTTTGTAGTGGTGAGAAATATTAATAGATTTCCAGAAAATGAAGGAAATATTTAGACAGCTGCAGAAGAGTGGCAAACACACTCATGGTTTGGTCCACTAAGAAGTTCAGAGTATTGTTTGTAGGGTAACCTGACTGGTTGACTCAGTGGTATAACTGCTCTTTGAGGTAACTGTGACTTCTCATTTATGTGTGAAGAAACTGAGACTCAGATTACTTAAAACAGTAAGTTGCAGGGTTGAGATTTGAGATTTGAGCACATGTCTGATTCTAGAGCCCAACTGGATTGGTTGTTTTAATGCGAATGGTTCTGCCTGTCTAGTGTTTCTCACTTATAAAGATGCTTTTTAAAGTTTTTTTTTTTTTTTTTTTTTGTACTGGGGATCAAACTCATGACCTTGCACTTGCCAGGCAGGTGCTTGTGAAGGATGGTTCTTTGTAGTATTAAGCGTTTTTTTTTTTTTTTTTTGGTCTCATTAGATCTGGGTGTGATATCAGTTATTTTTGTATTTTTCTTAAAAAGCCATTTAATCATTGAAATTGGCAGTTTGGAGAGAGTTACAGTTATGAGAGTAGTTACTAATTTCTGGTTGTTAAATTGAAAAATCCTATGTTTTTTCTTAGTTTTATTATCATTTGTATATATAAAGGCTGAGGGAGGAAAAATTGTAAGTATCAAAATGACCTAAGATTATAATCAACCCTACCCCCTACTTTTTTCTTTCTTACAGAAAACATAGCTCTACTGGCAGAAACAGCTCTGAGATTTCTGGAATTAGTACAGTTAAAAAATCTTAACATGGAAAATGACCCTAATAGCGAAGAAATAGATGAAGTTACACATCCAAATGGAAATTATGACACAGGTTGTATAATTTCTTTCTAGCATTCTTATATTGAGAATGAATTGTTACGCTAACTTTCAAAAATTATTATTTGCAGTTTTCATGTAAAGTGTTTTGCTCTGTCTTCATATATTCATATATTATTGTCTAGATAGAAAATAATAGACTTGTCACCATAGATCCAAACTGAATTGTGCAGAATTGATTTGTGTAACCAGCAAAGTTCCTGAATTTAATAATTCTCAAAATGGAAACATCATAGCTAAAGAATCTAAACCATTTTTACTTACGTGAATAGATTTTGAGGCTACTCAAATTCTTTTCATTTCATACTGTATTTACACATCAAAAACCATTGCCTTCCTCTAAAGGAACAAATATATGATAAACTTATTGCAGTCTTTGTCTTAGATTTCTTTATATCCATTCAACTTTTAGCAAGCTTCTAGTTAGTGCTTGTTTTAAAGCTTCTTTCTTTCGTTCTTCCGTTCTTTTTTTCATACCTGGGATTGAACTCATGACCTTGCACTTGCCAGGCAGGCTTTTATTAATGTTTGTTGAAAGACTTAGAAGTAAAATAATGTACTGAATTTGCTCCATGATGGTTCTAGATGAGAAAAACTAGAGAAATACAGTTCATACATTTGTATGTTATAGAAAACTACAATGACAATTAGACCCTTTTAAATAATGAATTTACATATTAAAACTTCTGGGTAATTAAAGTCTTTCTTAATGCAAGCATATAATTTTGCATGGTAGACCAGACCCCGTTTCCTTTAACAGTATTCAGATGGAGCAGCAGTGGCCTCTGCCCTCTTTCATTCAGTCAGCAGATAATTGTTAAATCTTTGCTTTGCATCAGTTATGAACTTGCTTCAAGCACTTACGATATAGTAGTGAATAAAACCAAATGAGCCATGTTCTCACACTTAGATCATAATAAGAGAAAGATAGACAACTAAATAGTACTTGAAAATGGGTTGGTGGGTAGGAGATAAGATCAGAGAAGGCTGACCTGATCAAACCATGTCTTTCTAGGGCTCACAGTATATTTGCTGGTTTTCTAAAAATCTTAAACCGATCCTTAAATATGTTTTCTAATAATATTGCTTAGTACCGTCATGTTATATCCTGAACCTATCTTGTATTTTCAAGTCCTTGGTTATATTGATCTTTTGGAGGTAGAGTGATCTCCTTTCTGGTATATCTCACTGCTTTTCTTCTTGAGTTTATAGATGGAGCTATTGAGTTAGCAAATGTTAGGCATCTATGTGTTAGAATATTCTTCAGTTTGTTTCAGTTTCACATCCTTCAGCACTTGGTATAGTGGAAAACCTTACTGGTTATATAGACTTTTATGGTAGTTTCTGTGGTCATTTTGTTATTTCAAGGAGTAAGAAAAAAGATGTATATGTATGGGGGAAAAAACTGATCCTAGCATTTTTTTTTTTTTTTTTGTAGAGCTCCAAGCCTTGCATGAAATGGTCCAGCAGAAAGTTGTCACTTTGTTAAGTGATCCTGAAAATATTGTGAAACAGACTTTAATGGAAAATGGAATAACACGGCTATGTGTATTCTTTGGACGTCAGAAAGCCAACGATGTTTTGTTGTCTCACATGATCACTTTCCTAAATGATAAGAATGATTGGCATCTGCGTGGAGCTTTCTTTGATAGTATAGTGGGTATGTCTTTGTTTTTAAAGATTATAAACTACACTGTCAAATAAATTTATCCAATCTTAAGGATTGGTAATGACATTACCAGATTTCATTAATAATGAAATGGGTTCTTACTTTGGGGTGATGTATACTAGCTGATTGAGGGAGTTGGTAATTAACCTGTGGTACATCCGTATGAAGGAGTAGCATGTGGTCACTTGAAACTGTATTTCAGAATTGTACCATGAAGTATTGCTGAAGTGACTGATGTGGGTCTACTTAAAATGTGATCCCAGTTGGATGAAGGTAAAAATAACAGAAATTACATATGTTTATAAGAAAGGCTGGAATATACTAAAGTATAAATCATGATTATCTCTTGGACTGAGACTGGTGATTATTTTTCTTTATATTTTCCCTACTTGTCAGATTTTCTGCAGTGGACAAGCATTACTTTCAGAATCAGAAAGTAGTTAACATATAAGTAGGTTGAAAATAAATCTATTACAAAAAATTTATAGACTTGGTTTTCAGGAAACTGATGTAAAGAAGATATCTGTGTGGTTGCTTTTACATTTAGATTTAAAATTGTAAATGAAGTGGACTCTGAGTGGATTAAATCATGAATTATATGGGATTTAATGTTTTTCTCTTTTGAATGATAACCAGTCCTTTTCTTCCTGAGTGTTTGAATCTTTTCAATGTCGGTTAGGTGAGTTAGGAATTATTACATGCTAAATTCATGTTATCATGAATATTCATTAATTGTTATTTTCCACACGACTATAACAACTTGTCTATTACCCTTAAAAGATTTTTTAAAGAGTGTTTTACATTTTGGAAATTGGGCCTGCTATCCAAACTTTTTAAGGTGGTAGCAGAAAGTATAAGGCTTTACATTTTGGTTTCCAGTAATCTAACACTATGAGGTTTACTGTTGGATTTTTTTCTAAAAAATAAAAAATGCAAGAAACCCACATGGCAAGAGGTTTGATATTTCTATAAATACTATCATATAATATTTTGGAGAAAAAGATACTTTCTACTTTGAATATCTTTGAAATTGCTTGCTTTTGTTACTTTTATGTTACTGGAAATTATTGTATCTTTTTTCAGACATCTTTGGTTTGCTCTTATTTTTGTGTTAGTTTATTGATGCATTTCATATCTGCATGTCGGACTCCATCAGTTCCTGGATATAGTATGCTTTGTTTCTCACATCTTTTGTCTTGTTCTCTTGTTCCATTTCCAAATAATATTAAATCTTGGGAAACTGTAGTCTGTAGAATCTCTCATCTGTTGGTCAGTGCTTTGAATGATTATCTTTACATTTTCTTTAAATGTATGTGAAATATATTATTTTTCTTTTAGAAGTAATTTTCATTGTTAAATAAAAGTCATACATACTGTGGAACATTTGGAGAGTACAGAAACCAAGAAGAAAACAAAACAATTTTAATCCTTCAACCCATGTATAAACTTTGTTAATGTTTTAGCGATTTTTTCCAAATGCCTTCCTTTCTCTTTCTATTCCATATGTCCCCTTCTGTCAAGAATAGGTACTGTGGCACCAAACTATTGGGTTCAAGTTCTGGCTTGATCACTTACAAATTGTAATTCTTGGGAAAATCATTTAATCTGTTTGTGCCTTGGTTTTCCTATGTGTAAAATGGGAATAATTAACAGTACTTGTATCATTGGTTGTTGTGAAGATAAATTAAATTAACGTGTATAATATGCCAGACAGAGAAGTGTTATGTATAATATTCTTACTATTTATTTTCTATGAGTTTTCTAATGTCATTGACATTTCTTTGAAACCATAATTTAATAGCTCCAAATTATTCCATTACATAATTTTACGAGAATTCATTTAACCTTTAGTTTTGGTTATTTAAATTATTTTTATTTTAAAATCATATTATGCAGATAATCTTGTATATGTTTATTTGTTTTTTTCTTTTTCTTTTCTCTCTCTTTTTTTTCTTTTTTATGGTGCTGTGGTTTGAACCTAAGGCCTTGTACATGCTAGGCAAATGCTCTCCCACTAAGCTTCATCCCTAGCCTTTATGTTTATTTAAATAAGTAAAATACTTAACTATTTAAGTATAGGCATGTGCTGATTAACAGTGGAGATACATTCTGAGAAATGTTACTTCTCCTAAAAATTATATCATTATTGTTCAAGTGACTAGGGTGACTGTATCACAAGGTGATACCACCCTGTGCCACCACTGTGGTATATGGCATAGCTATTGACCAAAAATTGTTATTCAGTGTATGACTATATTTGTTTTGAATTATTTTCTCAGGGTAGAAGTATGACATTTAAGTTAGTGAGTTAAAGAATATGAATATATTTTTGAAACTTGCATTTTTATAAATTTTTAAAAGATTAGATCATTTTCCATTCCCATTAGTATTTAATACTGCACATGACTTTACTTAATCTTTGCTTGTTGGAAAGGTAAAACAATTTGTTTTTACATATATTTCTTTGCTTAGTTATCAAGTTGAAAACCTTTTTCATTTTGTTTACTTGTTTGTATTTCTTATTTTATGAATTATTTTGATCCTTTTTCTGATATTTATGCTAACTGAAGTTTTTAGTCTTCTGAATAACAAGAACATTAACTTACGTCAAAAGTATTTTCTCAGTTTAACTTGATTTTAAATTTTTTTGTACTTTCTTAATTTTTATATAATGTATCTTTTATAATTTTTCATTTTTATTTTTGTGCTTTAAGTTTTTTTCTCATTTCAGAATTAGATTAACCTGTTGTATGCTTTTCTTCTTTTTTTAATGCTTTATTTTATGAACGTAGCTGTTGAATTGATCTTTTGGAGGCCCATAGTGTACAGTAAATTCTGTATTTTATTTTCTTCTCAGAAATGTAGCCAGTTTCTCCAACAGTATTTATAAACATTTCATTTCTTACCCATTGATTACTGAAACTGGCATTCCTTGCAAGCCCCTATCTTCTGTCTGTTAGGGGTCAGTTTTCTGAATATCTAATCTATTCCATTTGTTTCTCTATTCTTGTACTTATATGGTACTTTTGTACTCATGTGATACTCCCAGCCATATTAGACTTATATTGCTACAGATTTTAATCAACTTTAGCGTCTTGTAGGGTGAATTCCTAGATGCCATTGTTTATTTCCAAAATATTTTTAGTTATTTAACGTCATTGTATGCTCCAGTTTGTAATGTTTATAAATATATAACCCACTGGAGTTTCAGGTAATACTTTTCTTTTTATTAAAGAAAACAATTCTATAATTATTTTTTAATCACAAGGAAAATACACTTTTATAAATTATTTAGAGTTTATTCAGAATTCATAAAGAAATTAGGAAAAGTAATAGTTGGAATTCCCAGAGGCAGCCTCTCAGGTTTGTGTTTTGGGGTTAGTGTCTTCAAATGATCATTACCAATAATATTATTTTTAGTATCAATTTTAGATGTTATCTATTGAATGTTTTTCTATACCAGACAGAGATTTAACTGATTTTTTGTTACCAGGCCTTGATTTCTCTTCCCTTGTCAGTTTTTGAAATGTTGATCTCTGTTTCTCAGGATTCTTTAGTCTTCAGTGTGTTGTTTCTGCAACTTTAATTCAACCTGTATTGTATTTCCTTACTTATGATTTGCGGTACAGATTAATGCCCTTTTCTTCTACCTTTTTTTGTTTTTGACTAGTTGAATTCTCAGTTAAAAATTTCATTGTCATGGTTGATGATATTTCCTTTGTTTTATAATCACAGTACAATCTCTTGTGCTTTATGTAGATCAGTGCTGAAGATTTAGAGTAAAATTGACGTGATTATTCCGAATGTGTGAATTTTATTGAAGATAGAGCCAAGTAGTATATTTTAATTATACTTACTTCAACACAATCATGGTTCTGTGAACCCTGTACCACTTCGGTTTGTGTGTTGCAACATGAATATAGAAACATCAGGTTTCCCTTTCTCTCTATGTCGTTGACTAAGGACATTCTAGATTTTAATGCAGAGAGAAAGAGTAATGTACCTTCTTCATCATATCCATAATATTTAGCCTCTTTCTTACCAGTTTTATTTGTTGCTTGGAATTCATTCCAGTTTTCTTCATGGCATTCTTAAAATTTATTGGCTGTTAGTATAATTTGGGCTCATTTCTGGATTTTTGTTAGCTGTCATCTCCTTTCGCCCTAGAATTCTTAGGTTAGACCTGCCATTTTGTACATTCTGCATCTCTTTTTTCTTAGAGTGCATCAAGAAGCTTTTTTAGGAAGTGTTGAATGGGTGGTAAACCTCTTTAGTCTTACGTCTTGAAATGATTTATTTTTGTTTTCTTTTTAATTGACAGTTTAATGGAAAGGAGTTGTAAAATTTCTTTTGTAACTTTGAGGGTCTCGCTCTGTTGTCTTTTAGCCTCCATTGTTGAGGAGCATCTGAAATCAAGTCTGATTCTTCTTCCCTTTTAGGAAAAACGTGTGTTTTCTTTTCTGTGCATTCTTAGGATTTTTTATTTTTCTTGGTGTTCCAGAATGCCAGGATGATTTACTTTGGTATAGGTCTGCATTTACTTTGCTGGGTAGAAATTGCATTATTCTTTCCTGGGTTGTTGATCAATATGTTTGACTGTTGATTAATTTTAATGTTTTCTCTAATAATAGTGTGTACTTTCAGGTATCCAATGATTGTACTGTTTCTTTTCATTTTCAGGTGTTGCTGCCTATGTTGGCTGGCAGAGCTCCTCAATTCTCAAACCCCTGTTGCAACAAGGCCTTAGTGATGCTGAGGAATTTGTTATTGTGAAAGCTCTTAATGCCCTTACCTGTATGTGCCAATTAGGGCTGCTACAAAAACCCCATGTCTATGAATTTGCCAGTGACATTGGTAAGTTTCTGTTTTGAAAATTTAGACTGGAAAAACTAGCCTGCAGGAATAATTTCATTAAGTTTTTCAATAGTATAGTGTCATAATTAATGACAACTGTAATCATTTCAGCTCTTGTGTGTGAGTGCGCATGTGCGAATGTACTTATGTGCATGCTTGTATGTATGAGAGACACCCTGTCTGGCTTACTTGGTGTTCTTGGGAAATACGGCTTTGTTTTCATTTGTTGTTAAACTTTTATGACCCTTGATTTAAAAAATATGATTGGATAAAAATGTTCACTTTTTAAAAAATGTGATTTGGATAAAATTCTTGATACCTGGAGATTAAATTTATCTTGGGGGCTGGAGATGTAGCTAAGTAGTGCAGCATAGTGTTAGTGGCACAGAGCCCTTAGTTCAGTCCCCTGTACCAAAAAAACAATGAAATCCTTGATTTTGGAACACTTGACCACCAGTGAAGTTGACAATTGAATGTGAAGGATTATCTATGACGTCTGCCCTTGAACTCATTGCCAGTGAAGAATTTATAG
The DNA here is from genome assembly GCA_004363535.1 of Dasyprocta punctata. Lineage (NCBI taxonomy): Eukaryota > Metazoa > Chordata > Mammalia > Rodentia > Dasyproctidae > Dasyprocta > Dasyprocta punctata. Next base: position 14,625 of record RJWM01040449.1, read on the forward strand.
TATTGAAGTCATTATATTAGTAATTTTATGAACCAGTGAGAGGAACTTATGTCTTGACCTTTGTAACATTTGTCTGTTTCCCTCAAAGTTCAGAATAATCAGGCAGTTTGTCAAATTAAGAATATTTGGAACTTTTAGTCTTATTTTCACATTTTAGGAAGGAAGCAATGTGAAATTGCCAGTTGGCTCCCTACTGAGAGGACATAAAAGTCTTAGAAAATTGCCTTTTTAGATAAAATAATTGCAAATGAATGAGTTACCAAGGAAAATTAATAGGAAGTCCAAATTGATTAGAGTTAAATAATAGAGTTTTCTTTGGACTGTTTTCAGAGTAAAAAGACAAAGCAGATACTGTTTATTTTGATGGTTACAAAGCTAGATAGTAGCTAATAGAGACTTAAAAATTAGGGAAAATTTTAAGCCATGAATGTGGCTTTTTAAAAAAAAATTGTTGAAAGTTAAAGCTCTGTAGTTCCTTACTTTGCTATAAATATCTATGTAAACATTTTTATTAGTATGTTTACAATCCATAAAAATGCATTTGTTGTGGTGAATTGGTACATTCACATACTGTAATTTGATCCTTTTTACTACCCCTTAACATTCCCCTTCCCCAACATCTCTATCTTGAGAAGCTCATTCAATCTCTGGAGAGCCTTTATTTTTATTTTTTGGAAAAGTTTTCTCTCTCTGTTTCCTATCATCCATCTATTATCTTGTTCTCTGAATTATTTATACTTTGATTTTTTTAAAAAAGGAAACTGTGAACTTAACCAGTGTCTGATTTCACTTAGTGTTATGGTCTCAAGGTGTGGCCACTTTCTCACAAGCAGCTCACTCCAGTTTAGCCTACTTCA
>RJWM01040450.1:0-15511 GCA_004363535.1 Dasyprocta punctata
AGGCCCAAGAGGTTTTCGTATAAATTTCTTTCAATTCAGTAGATTTAATGTAAATTTTCAAAATTTTTTATAGTTATTCATTTGTTTTACAGCTTTAAATTTTGTTTCTTTCTTTTCATAGACCCAGGATTCCTTTGTACCTACACTTTCATTTTTCAAATTTTTTTTATTTTAAAGAGAATAAAATCAAGCCATACAAAACAGAATAAAACTATTCAAAACAAAAGAATGAAAGTGTATTTTAAAGACAATAAAATCAAACAAAATAAATCCTATTAAACAAGACATCAAGAGTGATGCAGGATTTCAAAACAGGATAATAGTAAATAAGCAATGGCTACCATAATGCCTCTCATTATCTTCAAAATTGCTGCCTATAGCATCAGACATAATAAAATGAAACAAAACAGTAGAATAAAAGCAATCAGACTATTGAATAAAACAAAACAATAAAACAGAACAAAGCAAAACACTGAGAATGATATTGGATTTCAAAAACAAGAATGAAGGAAATCTCCCAAATTTGCTATATTGCATGTTGTTATCCTTTTAATAGACACTTTTATTACTGGCCTTTGACCTGCAAAGTCAATCAAACAATAAAAGGATTACGTTGTTTTGGTATCTCAGTTGCTATAAACTGAGTCTGTCCTCTGAATCAGTTGGTTGCTTCTGGTGGCAAGGGCAGGTGTATTCTTGTCTCCCAGGCTGCATAGCATTTGGCTGAAGGGAAGCGAAATTGGCTTCATGTTACTCCTTCCAGGCCCAGCATGGTTTCTGCCAACTCACAGGAAGGGTGAATTGGTCGTTTCACCTGCTGGGCTCAGTATAGCTTGTGGCAGCTCATGGAAAGGGAGAATTGGCTTGTTTTTCTTCCTGGGCCTGGAATGGCACACGCTGGCTCATGGGGAGGGCAAATTGGCTTCTTGTTACTCCTCTCAGGCCCCAGTATGGCTTCTGCTAACTCACAGGAAGAGCAAATTGGCTTATTTCTCCTCATGTGGCCCTCATGGCTTTTCCTGGCTCATGGGAAGTGAGAAATGGCTTAAAATTTATGCTTTCAAGGGTCCTTTGAAATGCTCAAACCATGGTTTCATGCATTCCTTGTTGTTAAAAAGTATCCATTACTTTACCCTCAAATATTTTTCTGCTTCATTTTATCTCAACATTAGACTCTTTAGTCTGGATCAGTGGTACAATAGACACTGCACTAGACTTCTACAATTAGACTCTTTGATTTTTCTCCAAAGTATTACATGGTCTTGCCTCACTCCCACCTTTTTCTTAATGTTACTTTTGTTTGGTTAACTTCTGTTGCAGTAATCACTTTTGCAAACCTTTGAAATATTCATATTTTCTAGTGTCTTATTTTCACCTTTGATGCACTGAAGGTCATCAACATTTCATAAGGAACCTTCTGAAGAGGCTAAATGTTAAAATTGATGAAGTGGAAAAAAAGAGATCAGTCAATTCTCTTATTTATTCTTGCATAACAAGCTTAAGAGCAGAATCTCTATCCCTAGGCAATTTATGTTTGAGTCTGAACATCAGTCATAATACTTCTGTGGCTTTGAGGAGAGTGTTTAAAATTTTTCACATGGTTTTTCACCTGTGATTTAAGAAAATTAGTTCAACAAACTGTTGGAGATGTTGCCACAGAAAACATATGCATCATATAAAAGAAATATGATATACTTTCCCAGTACCTCATGAACTACACACAAGTAAACTTCATTACTGTTGTAAGAGAGGAAAATGTCTTCAGTCATCTTAGGGTTGCTGGCTAGATGTGACCATAAAACCGACCAAAACAATTGAAAAAGAATCATCATGAATGCCTATGACCTTCAATTTTACATAAAGAGGGCTTGGAAAATGTCACACTAGAGGGAGGCAGTACACTCCATTCCAGAATGCTCAATAAAATGTTTTGTTAGAACATGTACAGAATGCATAGTATGTTTACTCATTTGGGGATATTGGTGTATATACAGAGAGCAATAAATGCATACACAATGAAATAAAAAATTGTATAAATGAAGTAATACTAAATATACTGAGCCATCATGAGATTTAACAAAGTTACCTTCTGCCCTTACAATTACAAGAGATGCTCAAAGGGGCGGCCATTATACTACGGGGCAAACTGCTGGTTGGTAACCTTGATCATTGAGATTGTTACTTATGCATTTTCAATTTCTTCTCTAAGGGCAGACACTCTACTGGGCTTTCTGCAATGTGTGACATCCTCTTGAATGTCCAATATGAGGGTAACACCATCTGTACAAAAAATATCACATAATTTTTTTTCCTGAAGTGTGAATGTATTTTTTGGCTGACTCTATTGCATCTTGATCTTGTTTATCTCACTTTTTCCTTTTTCCTACATTTCTCTTTTATTTTTCTATTTAATTAATTTACATTTTGTATTTCTCATATAAGAGAAACAAGGCATGCAGGGATATTTGTCCAAACCAACCGAAAAGCAACTGCATGAAGAGAAGTGGGAACTCTAGGAAATCATGGGATGGCCATGAGCTAGCAACCAGGAAGCACCCAGACACAGTGGTACTTAGAAAGACAAGTAGCAATATTCCAGAAGTAACTCACACAGGCAAGGAAGGGGTGGTTACTCAGTGAGAGTGAAACTTTCTGTCCAGCTTAGTGATAACGCAAGAACCACACCACACTCTCTGCATGCTGACTTTGCTATTGAACAAGAAACAACCTGAGAGAAATGGGACCTAAGTTTATCCAGTTGAACAAGGACAGAAGCAACAAGTCCCAGCCTTTCCCACTGGACTGAAATAGTGTTTCATCAGGAATCATCTTAGAAATACCTTCTTCATCTGCCTTAATAAAACAAGAAGGAAAAAATAAAAGAAAACAAAAACGAACACAGAGAATAATCTCAGAAAGCACTGGTACAGAAATTTGAGGAAATTTCTCTACCTTGGCAGTGGCAACAATCACTTACTTCTTTCCAGAGAGGCAGACTTCTCCTGCTTTACTGGTTAGCTTGGGTCCAAGAAAATGATGACTGTGATACAGAATCAGTGTGTATTTGTTACTTTTCTCTCATTGTTGAGACAGAATACCTGACACCCAAAATTAGGGAAGGAAAGGTTTATTTCTTACAGTTCTTGGAGGTTTCAGTCCATATGCAGCTGGGCACAAGGCAGGGTGGTATGGCAGGCAGCCATTCATGGTAGCCACAAAACAAGGCATTGACTGGCAATAGAGGGAAGACACGCCTTCTTCCCACATTTACATTGTATATCGGCTCCACTTCTGGGCAGGTGCAACACTCACATCACCAATCCCAGAACCAGACAACAAACCAATCACAAATGCTAGACTCAGTCACATCTATACATCTATACCATGATTACATGAGACTTGGAGAGGCCATAGGAACATAACTATAACACAGTGAAATCACGAGTCTGAGGGAAGAGTACTGGGGCCTGGCTTACTGGAGACAGAAGTCCGAGATGGGAAAGTCTCACCTCAACAAAAGCAGATAGCATGAAACCCAGCTGGTGGTGAGCACATTTGATGAGGAAACCATCAAAATGAAAAAGTCTACCAAGAAATACTAAAGGTGGTTTGAACACTGCAGTGAGATAAGAGTTCAAACACTTGAGGTTTTGTGGTTTTGAGGCTTTGTGGTGGAAACCTGAACTAGTGACCAGAGGAATGCTTGGTGGCTACAGCTCCTCATCTCAATGAAGATGCTAAACTTCCAAACCTCTCTGGGGACGTTCCGAGTAAAAGCAGCATCACATAAACGGTGGCCAACTGTGCCTCCTGGAACAAAGGCAGGGATTTAAAGAACTTTGGCCCATCACCCAGAACTACCCGTGGACTGTATAGGTGTGAGAGTTAAAGTAAAATATGGGGTTTTTTTGGCCCCCTCATTGTCATTGTGCTTTTGCTATTGTTGTTATTCATTTATTTTTATTTATTTCTCAAACTTGTGACTGAGTTGAGAACTCTCAAAATTGGACTCATGGGCCAAGCTCACATGTGAGAGTGGAACTTAAAACCTGCAGGGACACATGGAGAGTGAGCAAGCCCAGAGCCCCCAGGGAGAGACATGCCAGGGAGCAGACTAGTTAATGCTGCAATCAGAGCAGATAACTTTCAGAGACAGCAAGTTGTGAGACCAAGACACCACCAGATGCAGGGGGCTGGAAGGCAGTACTGCCCCTTCTCTGCTCCCAGCAGTGTGAGAGGGGGGACACATGTGCCAGTGGAATGGAACCAAGGAGGTTGTGTCAGGGATGGGAGGGGTGGACTGTGCCCTGCAGAGGAGCTGTCTCTGTCTGTGGTAGCCACAACAACTGGGAGAGCAAGATGGAGATGCATTGTTTAAACAGATGTGGGAGGACTGAAGGAACATCCAGAGAGTTATGGGTTGAAGACTGTGGCTCCAGCCCCCTCATCCAGAGGCCAAGAGCAGACCAGCACCCAGCATCAATCCTACCACAGGCTGGTCAGGGTCATCCAGCACAGATTGTGCTCTGATATACACAAAACTGTAGAAGAGTGGACACCAGACAAATTGTGTGCCTTTCTCTTGTTTTGTTTTTTCTTTGTTGTTGTTGTTTATGTTTTTACTTTCGTTAAGTTTTGTTCATCTATTTTTGTCTTTTTCCTTGATTGTCATTTTCAATTTTTTTTAACATGAGGGCCCATTGTCTCTCATTTTTCTGGTTTGCTTTGGCAGTCTTTTGCTTTTTCTTCATTCTATCTGTCCTGTCATATCAAGATTCCCAAATCTTGGGTGATCTTCCTTTGTCCTTCAATCTTACTGTATTTCTCTTTATCCCTCTTAAAGCCTCCTTTCCCCAAAGGATAAAATCTCTCTGCTAAGGGGGAAACCCAGGTTTCCATTGTCAACACCGGAGAACTTGGCTGTAGTTTGATGATCATGAAGGAAGAGAGCTCAGGCTACAGCTTGTCCTGAATGGATTCTCCTACTTGAACACAGGCTGAGAATGGAAACTCAGAAGTCAAAATATTTTTCACATTCTCCTTTTATTGGGCATTATCTAATATAAAACATTAGGAGAATTAATTGTTTTCGGTGTAGTTGTCATGAAAAGGGGGAACAGTAACCATGCATGTGTATGTGTCTGTTGTGTGTTTGTGTGTGATTTTGTAATTGTGTAAGAGTGTGGGGCATTGAAATTGATTCTGTAATAGTTTTCTTGTTCTGTCACATTTTCACACACCAAGAGTTGCACCATAGGAATTTCTATCTTTCTAAAAGGTGTGCATATCTGCTACTTCATTAATGCAATTGACTATCCCTATATTTCCCTCACTTTGCATTTATATTGCCTTTCTTTGTCTTACTTCTTTTCACTTCATACACTTAAATATCCCTCCCTTTCCTTCCTCATGTGGAAATATTCTCATTGAGGCCTATTTTTTGCCTAACCTATTTTACTTTGTCACCTTCCTTTTCTTTTCTGGATTAGTAAAATAATGGAGAAATTTCAAACATGTTTATGTTATATATTGATGTATAAATGGTTCTTAGAAAGTCAATATTAGTCAATTACTGATCTCAAAATAGTTGCAAATAGATTGCAGTCTTACTTATGGAAGACATTACAGGTTATTAAAGAGTGCTTCAGCAAAGATTAGAGATTCAAGAAATGAACTAAACAGAAATCCTAGAAATGAAACTCTCAGTTACTCAAATAAAACACTAAGTTTGAAGTCTCAATAAGCACAGAAAAGTCACACACATGAAAACATATTAGAACTTAATAACAAGGTGGATATACAATGACAATCAACAGTAATAAAGAAAATGGCATAAAATAAGCATCAAAATTGTTTGAGTACTCTTGAAAAACCTAAAGGAAAAAAATGAACACTTCTTATGTTTATGGAAGGTGGAAAAAGATAGTCCAATGGTATAGAAAACTTATTCACTGAAATTATAAAAGATACTTTCCCTAATCTGGGGACTGTTCATGGATACCCCGATACTGCTGATAAATGAATATAACCAAAAAACTCCTTATGGCATATCCTAATCAAATTGCAAAAGTTCAGAGCAAAGAATATTAAAAGTAGATAAAATATGTTAAACACTTACGTTGGCAAACCCACCAAAATAAAAACAGATTTCTCTACAGAAATTCTAAAAGTCAGGTTGCATTGAAAGAATGCATTTCAAGTTCTTAAAGAAAATAGCTCCAGCCAGGGATTTAGCTCAGGGGTGTAAGCATCTATCTGGCAGGCTCGAGGTAGTGAGTTGGTGCCTCGAAACCAAGAAAAGAAAGAAAGAAAGAAAAGAAAAGAAAAGAAAAGAAAAGAAAAGAAAAGAAAAGAAAATAGTTCCAACCTAAATTTACACTGTGCCCTGAAAAGCTACCCATTAAAACTGAAGGAGAAACAAAGACCTATCAAGATAAGTAGAAACTAAGAAATATGTGGCAAATTAGCAAGCACTGCAGAAAGTACCTCCAGGAATTCTCAATACAGATGAAGAGGACAGACTCAACTATGAGACCAACAGAAAAAATACATCATATTGGAAAATTAAAGAAAGAAAATTGAACATAAATTGAAAAAAACATGAACAAGAACAAAATACTAAAATTGAATGTATGCCATTTAACAATAATACATAATGCAAATACTGCTAATTCTCCACTGAACACTGACTGACAAATTAGAATAAAATATAATACCCAAGTACATGTTGTTTGCAAGAATCACACCTCATCTGCAAAAGACACACACAGATGAAAAATGATAGGATGGAAAATGAGATTCAAAGCATCCGGGACACTAAAGTAAGTAGGAGCAACTATACTTATATCCAACAAGGTAGACTTCAAATTAAAATTACATAGAAGAATCAAAGAGGATCAACATAATTGACAAGGGACTGACTCAACAGGATATAACTGTTGTAAATATATGTGCATCTAACATTTGAATGTCCACTTTCATAAAGGAAACCCTAAATGACATGGAGGGTCAGATAAAATCCAATACAACTATGGAAAGTGACATAAATAACCTCTGCTACTGATAGGTCAAGCGGAAAAATAAAATCTGTAAGAAAATATGAGAGACGAGCTACATTATAAACAAATAAATGGGCCTAGAAATATCTACAGTCATTCATAGAGCAACAGCAAAATGCACACTCTTTTCAACAGCTCAGAAAACTTTCTCCAAAGTAGACTGCATTGTAGAGCATAATGCAAATCTTAGTAAACAGAAAAACTGAAACAATCTCATGAATCCTCTATGATCACAGTATAATGAAACTAGAAATCATCAGCAAAAGAAAGAAGACAAACTATACCAGCAAAGAGATTACAAAAATGCACTATTTGATGATCAATGGGACTTTGATGTATCAAAGGAGAAAATTAAAACTTCCTCTAATTAAATGACAATGGGAATCCAACATAGCAGAACCTGTGGGACAAATGAAAATTGTTTTCAAGGGAAGATTGTAGGTATGAATGACTATGTTACAAAAGCAGAGTGATCCTGAATAAATTACTGGATGATAATTTTCAAGTTTTGAGAATTACAGCCCCAAACCAAGTCTAAATCCAATAGACAATAGGTGGAAAGAAATCACAAGGATAAAAGTGGAGGACAATGAAGTAGAAACTAAAAGATCAAAACAAAAGATCGAAAATCAGAATTGGTCCTTTGAAATGATAAACAAAATTTCAAAATCTCAATCAAACTAGTGAGAAGAAATTAGGAACCAAATTAGTAATTGTGGATAAAGGGAGTTATTACAAAACATACCAATCAAATTCAGAGGTTTATTGAAAACTATTTTGAAAAGTGATATTACATTAAATTGAAGAATGTAAACAAAATGAATAAATCCTGGAAAACTACAACCTAGCTAAATTGATGCAAAAGGTTATCAATTATCTAAATAAATTAATAACGTTGAGAAAGACTGAAACTAATAATAACCAACCTAACAAAAGGAAGCTTAGATCCCATTGGATTTACCAATAAACTTTAGCTGAGTTTATACTGGAACTAACATCAAAAAACTCTGTAAAAAATTCAACATTACCTTATCATCAAAATTAGAAAAGGATTCATAACAGTAGTGGAATTACAGAACAATGGATTTGATACAAATTCCTTTAGGAAATACTTGCAAAAAGCATTGAAGGACAGGATGAAAATACACAACCCTTTGGCCTCTCATTTGGCTTAAACCTCAGTGTTAACTGTGAGTCACGTAGTTTGGTTTTGGGTTTTAAATCGCTAAATCAGTTTTACAGGTTTTTAGTTGGCCTACCACAATAGAGCATTTAGAACGATAAACGATCCGACCCCCCATAGCACATTAGACCTCCCCAAACCAAGATTGCTGTTCTAAAACAGTTGTTAAGATTTTGTCCCACAGCCAGGCATGGTGGCGCAGGCCTTTAATCCCAGGACTTGGGAGGCTGAGGTAGGAGGAGCGTTGTGAGTTTGAGCCTGGCTTGGGCTACAACTCCAGCGCAAGGCCGGCCTGAGCTATGTAATGTGACCCTGCCTCAAGAAACCTGGGCTGGGAGTTTGGCACAATGGCTTAAGCGCCTGTCTGGCAGGCGCGAAGTTGTGAGTTCAAGCCCTGGTGCCGGGGGGGGGGGGATTGGGGATTGTCCCATTGTCCCATTGTCCCATTGTCCCATTGTCCCACAGGTAGACGGGAAAACTTGATTCAACAAACCGAAACCAATCAATAATCTATTCATAGAACTAGTAGCCAAAACATGCTTCAGGTCATTAACTAAGTTTATCTTTCTGCCTATGCTGATGAATCATGTAACCACAAAAACATCTATTGACCTCATTCCTTTTATCTAAACTTTCAACCCCTGCCAAAAAAGAAGGTATAAAATGTTCTGTTAGAGCTTGCAATAAACGAAGCAGACTGACGCAGTTTCTGAGCTGTTGGGTGTCTGTTCTCCAAGCGCTGAGGCTCAAGCCCACCTTTGGGGGCTCTGTGGACCTAACCCGGCTGGAGGATGGGCATTACCATTTTTAATTTTTTTAATGTTTTAATGTTTTAATTAATTATTTATTTATTTATTTATTTATTTATTTATTTATTTTTGTGGCACCGGGGATCGAACTTACAACCTCATGCCTGCCAGACAGGCTCTTCAGTCACTGAGCCAAACTCCCGGCCCTAGTTTTTTGAGAGTCACTCTGTGTAGCTCAGGTCGGCCTTGCACTCACGTTGCAGCCCAAGCCGGCCTCGAACTCCTCCTCAAACTCCTCGCTAAATTAGGTTCTGTCAGTATCAACTAAAATTTTGATGAAAAGCCTTTCAATTCCATGAGTCTGCCAACAGTATAACACTTAACAGAAGTCAGTGTTTTATCCTGCACAATGAATTATATCTGGAAATCTTCAGACATTGACATATTTTCCTGACAGTCATTTTAATATGCACAAAAATTGATTAGGGTGTGAATTCATGCAAGAGTCACAGTAACATTTTCTTCTCAGATTCTCTCTGTGTACTTTTTCTGACTCTTCCTTAGCTTCCTCATCTTGAACAATTAATCCTCAAAATATTTTAGGCTTACTATTATGCTTTAATTTGTTCTTCTACTTTTTAACACAATATCTGACTTGATTAGTTAGAAGAAAAGCAAGGCTTGGCAGGGATACAGCTCAGTGGCACAGTGCCTGCCTGCCAAGCACCAGGCCATGAGTGCAATTCCCAGTACCAAAATAAAAATAAAATAAAATAAAAAAGCAAGCCTTTACCCACTGAATTCATTACAGCACTTATGTTAGTCTTGAGACTGGTTGTAACTTTCGGCTTTATTTATTTTTTTTTTAATGAAAATAAAGTCAAAATCAAAAAGAGTGAAACGTATTGCACACATACGGCCTGTAGATGAAGCAAGTCACACTTAGAAGCCAGGAGTTTCTGCCCCGCCCTCTGAGGTCTCCCATGTCCATTTATCAGTGGGAATGTTCAGTTCACACAGTGAAGACTGGGGTGCATTGCAGGCACAGCACACGAGGGTGCTGGGTAATAACAGGTGAGGATAACATAGGGCATAGTAGATTGTATCTCAGTCATGAAGTGAGGGACAAGTTAGCAAATACACAGGATCATTATAGTTCTGCCAATTCGTATGTACACATTCAAGTAAGTTTTTTGAGTACAAAGAAAAATGATAGGGAGAATTATTGTTACATAAACAAAATATTAACAGGCTTACAAATCTTGATTTTCTTGTTTGAAATTTGTTGTTTTCTATTTTTTCTAGTGAATATACATTACTCCATTGGCTAGGTCATAACTTTAGATACAAAATATTTCCTGGTGAAATGTTATTCTTCCATCCTTCCTAGAGGTCAGTCATAAAATAAATTTATCTTTGAAAGTTTTTTCTCTACCTTCCTAGTAGAACTTTCCTAATCAATCACTTGAATGAAAACATTATTCTCTGCAAGTTTATATAAGTTTGTGTCAATTTAAAAAGTAAATAAATGAACTTAAAAAATTCAAAGTATCACTGAAAGACTGAAGTGTTTATGTTCTAAAAGGTGGGGCTTCCGGGAAAAAGACAAAGTTTTTTATTCATTAAATATTTGAACTTTTGGCCTTGGAAAGCTGCCAAGAAACCTCCCTTGGAAATCGCTCCCCCAGGATGAGCAAACGCTGCAGGACTCTGAACGCGCATTACATGAGGCGCCCTGGAATCACCAGACGCAGAGGAACCGCGCACATGGGTCTATTTCCATTCACAGTTCTGCCTCAGATTCTTCTCAGACAACATTTCCTTGTGAAGTTTCCACTTGATTAAGATTTGAACACGCTTTCTAGGGTTATATATTTTTCCTCGGAAAAATACCTGAATGCACAAAAAATAAAATACGTTGCATCAAGTAAAACGTATGTATCATGGAAATTTTCCACTGTTTTTATTGCTTTCGTACTGTATTTCTGAGAGCAATTTGAGGTTGAAAAATTACTAAAGAAATAATACTGGGAAAAGTTTCTTTCTTTCTTTCTTTCTTTCTTTCTTTCTTTCTTTCTTTCTTTCTTTCTTTCTTTTTTTCAGAACCTGAGATGCACAGTCACTATCATTCTTAAAAATGGAGGGGATTACATTATGTAAAATGAAACGGATATATTCTCAGCAAAATTTTGCATATGCATGTCATTTAGGTCTGTTAAATTTTGCAAAACAGAAAAACAGAGATGATAGAATCAAAATATGTGAAGCATAAAAGTGTAACATGCCGAAAATATAAGTTTAATGAAATTTATGATGAATATTTGAGTTGAGAAAGTACATTGGTACTAGATTTGAAACTCCATCGTGCCTCTCCCTACTCCAAAAAGTAGGAGTAGATTCCTTCTGGTGGAGAGCAAAGGATTCAGTCTCAGCTACTCCAAAGGAGAAAGAGGAGCCTCTATGCCTGAACTATAATTCTGCTCAGCGCTGCAAGGGCTTTCATGACCAGGTGACTCCCAGCCCCTTTCACCCTTGTCCTGACCGAACCAGATCCTGACCTCCAGGTGTAGCTGTGCGTATTCTTTCCAGAGGAGCCTGGTAATTTTCAGACAGAGCCTGACTTCTCTGTGCCATCGTCGACTGGAGGACAGGAGGGTGGACATTCCTGCTCTCAGGCAGAGGAAGTCAGAGAAGAAGCCTGTTTTTAAAAATCCAAAAGTTTAAAGATCCCTTTTGTTTTATCTCATTTACCATATCTTCAGAAATGTATTATGTGAACTTTAAAATTGCAATGTGCTACACCTAAATTCCAAGAGTGAAATTATTTTAATTAGTATAAAAAACATTGGGAGCTAAAGGATGGTAAATAATTCATTAAAAAAGTGAATTTTAGAGCATTAATTACATGTGCTTACTAAGGTTTGCTATAAGTTATGAACAAAACCACAGCAATTTCAGCATGATCCTGGAGTCAGAATGTCTTGGTAAAGTCAGTGTCAATGTGCAATGGCTCTGACTTCACAAAAGTAAAACTCTCTGTTCATTTTCTGAACTAAATATTTTGGAAAGTATGTTATAAGACATTAACAAGCATTCAATGTGTTAATAAAGTAATAGGATTAGAATAGTACAAAGTTCATGCTGAAAAACATACTGTAATCCTTTAAGTAATAGTCAGTTTCCACCTATACTGATAAATAAAAGTTAAATATTTTTGCTCCTACTTACGGTAATATTTGCTAAATTGCAGAAACATTAAATTAATTGTGATAAATTCTAGACCATACATACAAAAACAACCTCTTTGCAGACACACAGGTAAATTTTAAAACTGGTTATTCAGTGTGTAATTGTAGGAGAAGACCATGGGGCAAAGGAACTCCACCAGTGTACCTGACTTCACCCTCCTGGGGCTGGCAGATTCTGAAGAGACGCAGCTGGTCCTCTTCCTGCTCTTCCTCCTCATCTACCTGGTCACAGTGCTGGGGAACGCAGGGATGATATTAATCATTCGCCTGGATCCCCAGCTTCACACCCCCATGTACTTTTTCCTCACTCACCTATCATTTCTTGACCTCAGCTACTCAAGTGTCATCACTCCTAAAACCTTACAGAACTTACTGACTTCCACCAAGAGCATCTCATTCCTGGGCTGCTTCACCCAGATGTACTTTTTTGTCCTGTTGGGTGGCAGTGAATGTTTTCTTCTCTCCTCCATGGCCTATGATCGCTATGCAGCTATCTGCAAACCTCTGCACTATCCAGTCATTATGTCCACAAAGCTATGCCATGCTCTAATAACTGGGTCTTATATGTTTGGCCTTATGGACTCCATTGTTAATGCAACTTGCATGAAAAGTCTGCATTTCTGCAGCTCTAATGTCATTCATCGCTTTTTCTGTGACTTATTCCCAGTTTTAACCCTGTCCTGCAGTGACACCTATCACGTTGAAATCACCATATTCATTTTTGCTGTTTCAACCCTAGCTGTGTCCCTCATCATCATATCTGGATCCTATGTGTCCATTCTCTCCACTATCCTGAAAATTAATTCTACTGCTGGAAAGCGAAAATCCTTCTCTACCTGTGCCTCTCATCTCCTGGGAGTCACCATCTTTTATGGCACTATGATCTTTACTTATTTAAAACCGAAGGAGTCTTACTCCTTGGAAAAGGACCAGGTGGCTTCTGTGTTTTACACGATTGTGATCCCCATGCTGAATCCTCTCATTTACAGTCTCAGAAACAAAGAGGTGAAAAACGCTGTTGTTAGAATCATGCAGAAGAGAGAGGGCTCCAGCAAATTAACACAGCACTCATGGTGATTATTTATACCTCTTTCCTCTTTTTCCATTTAGGGAATTCTTTGGACTTTTTCCTAAAGCAATTTAGTGTCTTTGCTTCTGCTTAAATTATTTTTTACACAATTGTTATTTAACATGTACTTTGACAATCTAATGAGTGTTATTTTAGAAATTCATATTTTAATTTCACGTAATGAAGTCTGTGGTAAATCTATCATGCACAGTCAGTTGAGTTTAAGTACAACAAATTTTCAAAATAAGAGAATTCACTTCTTATTTTTACAAACTTTGAAAAATAATCTCTAGTATCATACAATATCCCTCCTGGATCCATATTGAGAAAATTTGGTAATGCAAAAGAGCTCTAATTTACGTATAACTAATTGTTTTTATGATATACTGGGTAAGGGCAGATGTGTTAGGAGTAACTGCTTTCAAATGAAACATTCTAGCATCCAGATCCTACATCTGGCATCTTTTTAGTTTACAACTTGTTCATTTACTGAACTGTTATGGCTCAGTGCATTCACCAGCACAAGATACATAATAATTCCGTATCCATCTAATTGGATGATAGATGTAAAAGTTTGAGCAATAACAGTAGCGCGGGACCTTATCATGAGAAAATTGGGATTTCTACTATGTTTCAATGCATAATAGCTGTCTTGAAGAATATTTGATCATATCATACAAATTTCTTTTGGTTCATTTAACTTCCCAACACACCAATAACCAGAAGGAAAAAACACAAACCATTAGATGTGAGTTTTCTATTCAAACTGAAAGAAAATATTGAAATACTTTTAAATTGTAAGAAAGTGGTACATGTCAGTGTTGCAGACATTTTGGGAAATAGTGAAAAATTTTAAAGCAATGAGAAACACTATCTCAATTATTGACAGTGTTGTGCATATTCCTCCAGACAACCACTTATCAACATATGTTATTTAGTATGATTTCTGTCATTCCCTGTGTAATCCTTGCTGCTTTCTGTATTCACTTTAAGTGTAACATCTAATAATCTCTATACAATTGAACATATTCTCAGGATATGAGCAAAATTAAGACACACTCTGCAATGCTTTAAACCTGAAATACTCTGAATTTAACGAGATAAAAATCAGCATGCAGTAAAATTATTAGGTGTGTGTCTGTTACTCATATCAAAACAATAACTTTCTTTGACACACAAGGAACATTCAGCCCCTGTTTGTTTGCTTTTCTCTAGAGGTCTTCAGATGTGGCATGCTACTTAAAAAGAAATTGCTGAACTCATTGTAAGCATCCTTTGTATTACATTTTAATGGTGATAACTTGTGAAAAGGTTTGAGAATGAATTTTGAGTATCTAGCATTCCATGAGCTTAGGTCATTAGAGAAACAAATATCATTATTCAATATTTTACCTGTACTTTTATAATTGCACGTTTAACTTTCTCTTTTTTGTGGAAGGCTATTTTATATTATACAGTTTCATTTTCTAGGTAAATGTTTTATTTAAACTTTTATTATATTATTTTGTTCTCAGTATGTAATTGTATAAATTACTTATTTTTAGAAATTTTTTACTTCTTCTTTTTGTTTTTTTTGTTTTTTTTGTTTTTTGTTTTTTTTTTTTTTTTTGCGGCACCGGGGATTGAATTCACAACCTCACGCCTGTCAGGCGCTTAAGTCACTGAGCCAAATTCCCGGCCCTGGTTTTTTGAGGCAGGGTCGCACTGTGTAGCTCAGGCCGGCCATGCACTCGCGTTGTAGCCCAAGCCAGCCTCGAACTCACAACGCTCCTCCCACCTCAGCCTCCCGAGTGCTGGGATTAAAGGCGTGCACCATCACGCCCGGCTGAAATTTTTTACTTTTTGTAAATTACATTTGTTTCTTTTCTTTTCTTTTCTCTCTTTTTTTTTGTACAGGGGATCGAACTCATGACCTCGGGCCTGCCAGGCAGGTGCATATGCCCTGAGCTAAATTGCCAGCCCCCATTCATTTATTTTCTAATGTAAAGGGCAACATTTGTATTTTCAAAATTTGGAATTTATGGGTTCATTGCTAATTCAAACCTACTAGTTCATTCATATATTTTAAATATGTACTGTATTATACAAATTTCTGTATCATAAAATTATACTTTCTCCTGAATTGATATTACCTAAAATTATTATTTATCTTTCCTTAGATATCCATGTATTTTAGAAGCAATTTTTCTAGATATTGATTTTTT
>RJWM01040451.1:0-15481 GCA_004363535.1 Dasyprocta punctata
GGTACAGAATAAGCACCCAGTGGTGGGTAGAGACGGAGCGAGCCCACTGAGGAATGGTGAAAAAGAAGCATTAAGTATGAGCCTCTTTTTCTAAATAAGCTTCACATTTTAAAAGTGATATTATATCTATTTCCCTTTTTTTTTCTTTTTTCTTTTTTCAGTATCAAAGATTGAACCCAGGGCCTTTGCAGTCAGCTATATCCTCAGTCACTTTTTATTTTTATTTTAAGGTAGGGTCTCACGAAGTCACTCAGTTGCCCGTGCTGGGATTGAATCTGCAATCTTTCTGCCTCAGCCTCCCAGAGTGCTGAGGTTACACTGCACCCAGCTCATGCATGTTATTTCTAAAGGAGGTGATTGTTACAGCCATTGAGATGCGATAAAGAAATGGGAAGATTTTCTTTCTTTTTTGCGGCACTGGGAATTGAACTCACAACCTTGTGCCTATCAGGCAGGCGCATAAGTGGCTGAGCCAAACTCCCAGCCCTGGTTTTTTGAGGCAGGGTCGCACTGTGTAGCTCAGGCCGGCCTTGCGCTTGCATTGTAGCCCAAGCTGGCCTGGAACTCACAACGCTCCTCCTACCTCAGCCTGCCGAGTGCTGGGATTAAAGGTGTGTGCCACCACGCCCGGCCCTAAATGGGAAGATTTTCATTACTGAACCTTTTCTTGTTTTTTGAGACCAGGTCTCACTATGTAGCCCAGGCTGGCCTTGAACTTGCGGCGATCCTCCTGCCTCAGCCTCCTGAGTGCTGGAAATCACAGGTGTGTATCACCATGGCTGGTCATTGTCGAACTTCTGCACTTTGTCTCATGCCTGGGCCCCTTGCCTGAGCCCCTGCCTGCAGTGCACCGTGGACTGATGCATTTTATTAACCCTATGATTATTCCTGAGTGAGTTGATCATATTTACATACATTCAGCTTTATGCACTGAAAGTATTGGTGCGATGTGACTATTTAACCCACGTCATGGTTTTGGTGCTCTTGTTGGCGTCCATGGAAATCTCCATTTGAAAATCCACTGGGAAGCTTAGGAAGCTTAGGAAGCCCAGGAGGCCCGCTGTGCTCAGCAGCTTGCGGCCCTTCCCTAAAGATGTTGCTGAGACGTTCATTGCTTTGTCTCCTTGAGCTGGGAGCTGCACACAATTTTTGCTACAAAGGGTTAAAAATAGTGGAGTGTTTTTTAACATTGTAAATTTTAGAAAGAGGAACTTGAGAACAAATTAGATTTTTCTAATAGAAATGTTCTGAGCTGAAAGCCCTAAAGGGGAGTAAGGAAACCAATTAACTTTAATTTAAATAATCATGCCTTAAGTAGCAAATGAACCAAGTTCTATTGTTAGAGAACAACTGTAGTAAATCCCCCAAAGATTTGTCCCAAAAAGGCATTGGCACGGCAGTTTGCGTCTCCCTGACGGAACCGGCTCTGCGGGCTGCAGTCGCCCTTGTTTGTTGCCGCCCCGGACGTCATCACGGAGACCAGATGAGCAGGACGACTCGGAGATCAAGGAGAAGTCATTGCGGGAACTCCCACCGGTGTTCCTATTGTTAGAAGCAAGAAACAAAACAGCTCGTAATTTTAATCATGGGAAAAAGTAGTTTAAGAAAACGAGAGAAAAGCTTATTGTCTTATTCCAAAACCTTTACGTGGAGTACATGATTTTCTGTTTCTACTTGCTATTTAAAAATAATATATTTAGGGTGATTGAGATCGCTATTGTTTGTTTGAGACAGGGTCTCCCTGTGTTGTCCAAGCTAGCTTTAAATTTACTAAGTAGCCCAGGCTGGCCTCGAACTCTCAGCAATCCTCCTGCCTCAGCCTCTCAAGTGTGGAGATTACAGATGTGCACCCCCACCTGGCAATTGAGATCACTGTTGCTATTTTCGATACAAACACTGTAGTCATATGACTGAATTTCTCTGCGTGTCTCTAAACATTAAAGCAACCATCAAAACTATATTAATGAGGTATATAACATTAACAAGATGTGGAAGGCAGGCACTGAACTCTACATAGGTTAATGCCTGCAGATCTATTTTGCCTTTTTTTTTGTTTTTCAAGACATGGTCTTGCTAGATAGTCCAGACTGGTCTTGAACTCACAGTTAACCTCCTTCCTCAGCCTCCCACCAAGCTAGAGATCAATTTTTTAAAAAAATTTATTATCATTATTATTATATTATTTTTGTGGAACTGGGGATCAAACTTAGGGCCTTGTGCATGCAAGCAAGGCCGACCTCTACCACTGAGTCAGACTCCCTAGAGATCTAGTTTGGGTGAGTTAACACAGTAGAATCTGTTAGCGTTGGAATCCAGATCACGGAGGTCTGACCACAGTACACAGAGGCTTAAACTCTGTTTCTCTTGCACCATTTCTTCTGACCTCTTTCTTCTCACATGACACCTTTGTGACCTTCAGAAAGCACCTAAACCCACAAGGGTGACCTGTCTGTCCTGTGGGGTAATAATCCCGAATCTGGGAATCCTGGAGAATTAACACTGGTGCTGTATGCGACGGAGCTGGAACACAGCGGGTGTTCAGTAGATGCTGGCCTGATTCTAGAAATGAAACGTTACTTTCTGTTCTTCACTAACCAGTTTTCTACACCAGTATCACATGCAGTCCCTTCCTAATACTGCTGCTGTGTTCTTGGCGGGGATGGTGGCTTTTGTTTCCTTCTGATATTTTTGGGAAGTCCAAAGAAACTGCTCTAGAATTTATTAAAATGGGAACTTGGTTGTATGGACCGAAGAGGAAAGAAAGACTTAAAAGAGTTAGTGTCCCCCTACCTTGACTTTGGGGAGATACTTTTTTTTCCTGCAGTCATAGTCTTTGTCAATTATTTATGCAAATGAAGACAACTGTTTTCCTGGGAAAGGCTGGGAGAAGTGAAGCTGTGCATTTCCATAACTGCTTGTTCCACCACAATGCTATTTTGTATCAAGGGGAGCATAATTTTGCAAAGTGCTCCCCTCCCCCACCCTAAAAGTACACACTATCATGTTTGTGTTGAAACTTTTTCTTCCCCAATGCCATCACCCCCGCTCTCGAAAGAGAATTAAAATCCTGTTATTTTAATTTACATCTAGCCACAAGATAAGTAAAGTTATCATTGAAATTCTAATTAAATGGGATGATTGACTAAGGTAGCACATCAAAGAGGCGAAGTGAATATGGTAAGTTGAAGACTTATTAATTAGTCTGCGTGGAAGAAATTCCAGGGATGTCAAGCTGCGCCCGCTGCAAAGAGAAAAAAAGCAGCCGAGAAAACGCTGTTTCTTTGAAGTTGGGAACCGAGATAGCGATGGAGGTAATTGCGGCTGACTGGATCCAGTAATGAAGAACCGTAATTCAGACCCCAGAATCGCAGGGAAGATTCAAGTCCCGACTGCGGCCGCGCCCCCTGCTGCGAAGAAACAGAATGCGGAGGGCGCTAATTGACCCAGCCTATTTCCCAGTAGTTCTCTGTTATTATTTATTAATTTTTAATTTCTGAATTATTTACATCCTGGGAAATTATTCTTGACAGCCCGTTAGGCGTGCCAGAGTTAATGGGGGATGAAAAGACTGGAACCAGAATTAGCAGGGATAGAGTCACAGGCTACTGGATTTAATGATTTTGGAAAGAAAAATTGATTTCACACAGCGTGTCACTTTATACTACTTTAGGGATACACCAGCTATTTGATTAATTGAGAAATAACCAATTCAAAGTATATTTGAAGTGTAAATGAGTCGCAGTGCTCAGCTGTTTACTTTCCTCCTTTCTGAGAGAGCTGAATTTTCCTGGAGCTGGTGATTAAAAGCGGATGGAGACGCACTTGCAGGCTTTGAACACACACCTGTTTGATTGCTTTGTGCTCAGGAGTGAGGAAAGCCCTGAAATCCAAGAGGGGCTATTTCTACTTTCCTTCTTTCTCTCTTTTGATCTCTTTATGTTCTTTCTCTGTCTTTTTGTCTCTCTCTCCTTCCTTCCTTCTGTGTTTTGAGACAGGGTCTTGCCAGGTAGTCCAGGCTGAACTTGAACTCACTATGTAGCCCAGGTTGGCCTCGAACTCGCCACAATCCTCCTGCCTCAGCCTCCCAAGTGCTGGGATTACAGGTGTGCGCCATTTCTCTCTGTGATTTCTTTAGCCCATGGACACGGCAGTACTCGGCAGCAGCCGCAGTCCACACCCCTTCAGACACGATCTTATTTATTCCGCGGCTTGTCTACTAAGGAAGGGAGGGAGTCAGTGGAAGGTAGCAGTACGAGGGGACGAGGACTTTGGTGCAGAAGAGAAGGGGCTGATCGGTCAGGAGGCCGAGTAAGGCGACGCCCGCCCTGTGTCGTCCACGGCTACCCCGTCCAGGCCCCCCTGTGGCTCTGATGTGCCACTGTCACCACCAGTTCCATGTCCTGGTCTCATCCTCTGACTAGGAGGCTGGGGGTGGAGACTGCATTTCTCCAGGGACCCAGGCGGAGCCGCACCCACTGGTCCTCAATCATTCTTTGAGCAGCACCCTCATACCACACTCTCATACCCTGTAATCTCGGCTACGGGCGAGGCTGAGGCAGGAGGATCAAAGGTTTAAGACCATCCTGGCCTATCTAGTGAGATCCTGTCTCAAAATAAAACAAAAAGGGCTGGCAATGTAGCTCAGTGATAGAGTGCTTGCCTAGCATGGGTGAGGCCCTGGGTTCAATCCCCAGCACCCCTAAAACCAAACCAACAAACATTCTAACAAATTCATTTTCTTGAAAACAGTGCTTTCAGAAGCTGGGTGTGGTGGCGCATGCCTTTAATCCCAGCACTCGAGAGGCTGAGGTAGGAGAAGCGTTGTGAGTTTGAGGCCGGCTTGGGCTACAACGTGGGCAAGGCCAGCCTGAACTACATAGTGCAACACTATCTCAAAAAAATAGGGCTGGGAGTTTGGCTTAGTGGCGTAAGAGCCTGCCTGGCAGGCGTGAGGTTGTGAGTTTGATCCCTGGTACTGGGGGAAAAAACAAAAACAAAAAACTGCTTTCAGGGCCGGGGGTGTGGCTCAGCGGGAGAGCGATGAATGCGCGTGGCCCTGAGTGTGCTCTCCTGATGTGGTCCCGGGCCATCCTTCCGGGCCGTCCTGTCCTTTCCCATTGCGTGCTTCTTCCCGAAACGCTGGGGACTCTACCTGGGCCTCAGGGTGTATTTCTAGCGCCGCAGCCCTGAGGCCGGCTGCTCTAACCTCCTCCCACTCGGTGTGGGTGAGCTCTCCTTTGCACCCTTTCTCCCATACCTGATTTACCCATATTTTGCCACCTGGTAGCGTCCATCTTATCCGTGCACACAGGTCTCCCTGTTTACAGTGGGGCCGGAGTGTCACCTGGGCGAGGGGGCTGCCTTCTCTCTGTGTCTCCCTGCAAGGCTCGCATAGCTGGGGTACACAGAGCCCCGTGAGAGCGTGCAGCACGGGCCCTGCTCTTGGAACTTGTGACATCTCTGGGATCCTCAAAGGAGCTCACGGATTCTGATCTTTTTGCTTTTTAAAACTGTCACTCGTGATCCATTTATCCATTGACTCAAAGGCATTGACAGGTCCTTTCGTGGCAGGGCAGTGAAAGGGCCGAGAATGAGTAAGCAAAACAACAGTTCTCTCCCCCAGACGCTGGTGCGCCCACCCAGGCTTCCGTGTCTTGCCCTGCCGTGTTTATATTTCCCTGCTCCAACGCCCAAATACAAATTGCCTAGGCAATAATATATTCATCTTTTGAAAAAGCAAAAAGAGTTCTTGATCATTTTTGTAACCGCTATAGGCCCAAGCACCCTTACCCCAGAATGTGGACCTCTGCGGACCCTCAGGAAATTTCTGCCTTGTCTGCACATTGCAGAAGCCATTCTGCTCTCCAAAAGATTTGAAAATGCTTGAAGCCTTGGCTGCTCACCCTTATTTCCGCCCCCCAGACCCTTTTTCCGGCATCATGCCACGTCACAAACTGTTGCTGCCACCTGTGCTAGGCTCCTCTGGTGAGGGCTCCATTGCTAGAGTTGGGATCTGGGTTGTACACCAAAGGATCATGTGTTGAAGGTTTGGTCCTTAGCTGGCGGCGATCTTAGGAGGGTGGAGGGACCCAGCAGCAGGAAGTAAGCCACAGGAGGGCTGCCTTGGAGGGCGTCTTGTCCCTGGCCTCTTCCTCTGGCTCTCTGAGCTTCTCTACCTCCATGACATGAGTATCTGTGCTCTGCCTCCATGCATGGTCTAATAGCAATGGAACCACCTGACCATGGACTGAAACCTTTAAACCACGAGCCAAAATAAATCTTTCTGTTTTGTCACAGTGAGCAAGAGCTAACACACAAACTTACTTCATTCCAAATCATTTTTGAGTGTTTTTCTCCTTTTCTTTCTCTTTTTCTCTTTCTGCTGATTTGTCTCACGCCCCTTACCCTACCCCTTAATTTCTAGCTTTCCATCCAGGGGCGTACCAAGTGCAGAGGGGAAAAACCCTTTTAAGAACTTCTAGTTTTATATTTACTATAAAGATTCAGTATAAAACAAGCCACATCAAGCAACTGTGTCAGAAAAAGTATGATTGGGGAGTGTCTGGGGCACTAGCTATCAAAAGTAACTGAAATGAAAGGATATTATGCTTCTTTAGAGAGAGAGGATGGAGCAGCTCTGGGTAACAAGCAGAAAGGGAGGAGAAGGAGGCAGGTTCATACGGGGCTGGATTTAGGAAGGTGAGCACCTGGGAGGGGAGGGGCCTCTCTGCTGGGAGAGCCTGCTGGCTGCTGGGCTTCCTCTGGCTCCTAAGAGCCCATCACAGAGGGGTGGGTGGTTACAGGAGGAAGCCAGCCCCACTGCTGAGCTGCTCTCCTCGGAAAGACCCACTGCTGATTGCTGAGTCTTTGTCCCCAGGGCCGTCTTGGTTCCTGATCTTCTACTGTGACCTTCAGCTTTTCCTTTTGTTTCTACCACTGGAAGTAGCGCCCTCCCATTGCCCGAGAGGGTCAGGCGGAGCAGCTGGTCTTGGCCGGCTTCGCTCAGCAACCAGGCAGGAGCAGCCCGGTTTCTACCCAGGCATAGCGCTAAGCGACCTTGGGACGTCCTGAGGAGAGCCGCTCCAGGGAGCAGCGAAAGACCCATTAAAAGGCCAACCCTATGGCTGCTAAAGGGGAAAGCATAGAAACTCCTTGGGTGGGATATTTTTAGTGGATCTGCTCGTATCAGCGAGTGAATGACGGGTAATTCGAACTAGTTATTGAGGAACAGCACAAAGCAAACCCCAGGATGTTTCTGCTGTAACAGGAGATGGAGTCCAGAAGGAGAGCTGTGTGTACGTGGGAATTTGTGCCTGATAGCTTCAATACACAGCCAGCGTTTAAGTACAGAGCTGTACTGCAGTGCAGGGCGCATGGCCACCAGCGCACCCCCAGCCTTCCCGCAGGCTCCTCCCGGTCTGGAGCTGCCCGGCCGGCTCCCTCCCCGCCGGCTGAGCAGGGCTCCTTGCTGCGCCTCCATGGCTCCCGGTCCTCATTCTGCCCCCCGTGTCACCTCTGGGGATCCTGGGCTTCAGGGCCTCACCTGGATAGCGAGGACAGTCTGTGCTCTAAAACCACGGCTGGTGAGCGACCTTCACCTTCTTCCCCTCTGCCGGGGAACCTGGCGCTCCCGCTGGCTCGGGGGTTAGGGTGTGAACGTCTCTGGGGACGGCATGATTCTGTCCACTACGGGATTACAGAAGTGCGATACCAACCTGGTGCGTGCAGGGGAAATGCTTAAGGTACTACATTTATTGGGGGGATGTCTAATTTTTTAGTTCGTTATATATTCTAGATATTGGTCCTCTGTTGGAAGAGCAGGCACAGCTTTTCCTCATTCTGCAGGTTGTCTTTTCACTATAGCTTGTTTGCTTTGTTGTATAGAAGCTTTCAAATTCGACATAACTCCATTTGTTGATTCTTTTTTTCTTTCTTTCTTTTATTATTTATTTATTTATTTGGTACCAGGGATTGAACTCAGGACCTCAAGCTTGCCAGGCAGGCACTGTGCTGCTGAGCTATATCCCTGACCCTAGATTCTTTTTTTTTCTTTCCCAGATTCTTAATATTGTGTCTTATGCAGTTGGAATTTTATGTTAAAAGTCCTTGTCTATGCCTATGTCTTCAAGAGTTTTACCAATTGTTTTCTTTCAGTACATTCCAATAAAAAAACCCAACGCAAAAACGTGGCAAGTGAAACGAACAGACACTTCTCAGAAGAGGAGGTGCAAATGACCAATGCACACAACACACACACGAAGCTGCCCAGCATCTTCAGCCATCAGGGAAATGTAAACAGAAGCAACACTGAGAGGCCACTGTACCCCGGTGGGAGCCGCTAGTCTCACAGACTCAAAAAGCAACAGATGCTGGCGAGGTGGAGGGGAAAAGGAAGACTCGCACACTGCTGTGGGACCGTAAGCCGGTGCGACCACTGTGGAAACCGGTGTGGAGAGTCCTCGGAAAACTAGAACTAGAGATTCTGCTTGACTCAGCTGTTCCCCTCCTAGGAACCTTCCTGAAAGAGTTAAGGGCCTCTTATTACAGTGATCCACACACACTGGTGTTTATAGCAGTACAACTCACAATACCTGGATCTTGGAAGTGACCTCGTGTCCATGAACAGACAAGTAGATAAAGAAAATTGGTATCTATTTGCGATGAAATACTACCCAGTCATAAAGAGGGACAAAATTTGAGTCATTTGTAGCAAAATGGATGGATCTTGAGATCCTAATATTAAGTGAAACAAATCACAGAAAAGATGAAATGTCACATGATTTGTTTAATACAAGATGCCCGAAATGCAAGTAATTTAAAGAGCAAAATAAAAGAGAGATGATAAGAAACAGGGAGGTAGAAAAAAACAACTACAACTCAAAAGCAAAAAGACAAAATGTAACATTTTTTTGTTTGCTTGTGTTTTGAGACAGGCTCTCACTATGTAGCCCAAGTTGGCCTCAAATTGCAGTGATCCTCCTGCCTCAGCCTCCTGAGCTCTGGGATTACAGGACTGCACCACCATACCTGGCTGGTGACATTTTTAAATGGACAAAATATACCAGTAGATATTTCTTTAAGGGAGAAATGCTAGTGGCCATGAAAGCACTTATATTGACCCATTAGGATGCTTATAATACAAAGAGGGAGGCAGTGTCACCGAGGGACTCTAAACACAGGCGGCTCAGAAGCACGTGCTAAATCTAAATAAATAAACAAATAAAATAAAAGGCAGACAACACCCCCGCCCCGGTGCGAGTCTGTACTGCAGTCCCGCAGACCTGCGCAGTACAGGCTCGGCCCCGTGGGCTCCACGGGAGTCCCGGAACTCGGGAGGGCGCGATGGGGGAGGCCGTGAAGGGGACCCGAGGATCCCGCCCCGCTTTTCCGCCCCACACTCCCACCGCGAGGTCGAATCCTCTCCCAAAGCGCGGACTTCGGCAGCTGCGGGCCGAGCTCGACCTGTTCCCTCCGCGAGCTGATCGCGCAGGGCGCTGCTTAAAAGGCTGGAGGGACGAGTCTCGGCGTGGGGAAGAAACGGGCTCCCGAGGGCGCTGTCCCGCGAGTCCGTATCTAACGGTTTAAATCGGAGCCTGGGAGCGGAGGCAGCGCCGCGGGTACACGGTGAGCGCGCAGGGCGGGCGGCGGCCGGGCTCGGCCTGGGCCACCGGGGATCCCGACCGGGACCCACAGGACGAGGACACTGCGTGGAACTGCATCCCACGTGCACACACGGACACGAAGACACACGGAGACACGGACACACAGACACAGGCACAGAGACACACAGACACATACACACAGACGCACAAACATAGACATACACGGACACACACAGACCCAGACAAACACACCGACCCAGACACACAGACACACACCGACACACACACAGACACAGATACACACAGACACAGACAGACGCAGACAGACACAGACACACACACACCGACACACACAGACACAGATACACACAGACACAGACAGATGCAGACAGACACACAGACACAAACACACACACACACACACACACACACACTCCCCAGCACTCAGCACAATTAGGAAAGCCCAGTGAGGTCAGTGAATTGTATCAATTTCAATGTCGCAGTTGGGATGTGGAATCTTCAAGCTCTCTGCTATATTTTTATTCTTATTTAATCATATTTTTGGAAGGGTGAGAAGCATTGGGTTTAATTTGTACAGGAATCTTAGATTCTTTGTAGATGGCTGGGTACTTTAAGCTATTGATCATCTTTGTAGAATCTTAAAAAAGGGTTGGGTGATGTGAGCGCCTGCCTGGCAAGCGCAAGGCTCTGAGTTTGATTTCTGGTACAAAAGAAAAAAGGGGCGGGGTGTTCGTCGAGGTGGGAGGTGGTGGGTGTGGTTGTAAAAGCGCAGCATGAGCTGGGCGTGGTGGCGCACGCCTTTAATCCCAGCACTCAGGAGGCTGAGGTAGGCGGAGCGTTGTGAGTTCGAGGCCGGCTTGGGCTACAACGCGAGTGCAAGGCCGGCCTGAGCTACATAGTGCGACCCTGCCTCAAAAAACCAGGGCCGGGAGTTTGGCTCAGTGCCTTAAGCGCCTGCCCTAGCAGGCGCGAGGTTGTGAGTTCAATCTCCGGTGCCGCAAAAAAAAAAAAAAAAAAAAAAAAAAAAAATCGCAGCATGGTGTAGGAGGCCCCAGGTTTGAGCCCCAGCACCAAAACGCAAAACAAAACAAAACAAAATATCGAATAACATCAACAAGAGCCAGGCGTGGTGGCTGTAGTCTTGGGAGGCTGAGGCAGGAGGACCGCTGCGAGTTAAGAGGACAGCCTGGGCTACAGAGCGAGACCCTGTCACACAGACACCAAACAACAGCCACAAGGACCAGTCCCGGGGGTCTCTGTAGTGTGGGAACTGTGCGGTGCCTCGACTGTGGGCTGGATGCGTGTTCCCACGCACAGAGGATTCCGAGGGGGATCTGAACGCAGCCTGATGTGTCGGTGTCGTGACCGGGTTGTGACACCGTACCGTCACTGTGTGAAGTGTTACCGTTGGGGGGAACTGAACCCAGCATTCAAGGCTCTCCCTAGTGTTTCTTACAAGCGCGTGTAAATCTAACGTTCTCCTCGTGGCCAGGCCTCTGAGGGGGCCGCCCTTCAGGCTGCTCACTGAAGCAGAGGGGGAAGAAAAAGTGCAAACGGAGGAAAGATCAAGAGGCGGAGCGAGAGGAAAGCGAGAGAGAGCTAAGGACGTGACGGAGCGGGCTGCGGCTCCCTCCTGCCTGCGGCCTCCACGCCGAGACCCCTCCTCAGCGCTTGCTGTTTTGAGAACAGAACTCCCGAGACCTTCCCGGGCGAAGATGGCTTTGTTCTCCCTCACGCACATCTCATAGCTCAGTCACATCTGGAATTTTCTTAAAGATTTCTGAAGTGCTCCCTCCGCCTCTCGCCACAACCGAAAAGCCGGGGGACGACACTGAGCCCCGGGCCTCCCCGTAGGGTCCGCTTTTCTCACTGCGGCTTCTGGGTCTTTCGTCTTGGTCTCCGGCCTGGTGAGACGTCACAGAGCGGTCCCCGACGCAGATCTACGCGAATCCACTTCTCGGGGGGCCCGGGGGGCTTTTTCCACCGGGCCACGCTTCTCTTCGGTTCTGAGCCATTTCTCCCAACTCATTCGTGGTTTTCTACGCTGTCTCCCCTGTGTCTCTGGTTGGAACCCCCCGGGGCTGCCAGGTCCCCGTTCCCGTCCTTCCCGTCTCTTCTGTCTGTCTCCCTGTTTGTCTTTTTTTTGTGTTTGTGTCGGGAATTGAACTCATGACCTCATGCTTGCCAGACAGGTGCTGTGCCACTGAGCTATCTCGCTGGCCCTCCTGGTTTGTCTTTGTTGCTGTACTTTCTCAGATCTTTCTTGGATTTAATCTTCCAGCTCTCCTGTTGAATTTTTCATATCAGTTGTATTTTATTTTTTTATCATTCAAGAGTTCTTCTTATTCTCTGAGCTTCCCTTTCGTTCTGTTTTTAGCAAAGGAAATCTTCCCTCTGATTTCTCCGAGGACGTTAATAATAACTTCTGAAGTCCTCCTCGGGTTACATTCCTGCTGCTTGCTCCTAGCTGCTTTCTGTGTGTGTTGTCTGGTCTTCATCTGTCACGCCAGCGCTCTTCCTCAGGGCTGCTGGACCAGAGCGAGGGGTGGCGAGCCTGAGTGGCTGCCCTGAGCACTGGGCTCCCCGACCCGGGCGTCCCCGGTGAGGGACCCGGGTGCATGGCTTGTGGGGAGCCCCCTGGAGTGAGCCTGTGCTGGTCTCCTCCGGCCCGGCAGTCAGTGGAAGGCAGCCTGCCCGTCCCTCCTGGAAGGGAAGGGGTCCAGCTGCCGGCCTCCTGGAAGCCAGCTTTAGCGCTTGGCGTTTGAGAGTCCCACACCTCGGGGTTCAGCAGGCTGACCCACGTGGCCACACCCTGCACTCGGCAGCCCGGAGGCCTCCTGCGAGCCCTGGGGACAGCAGGGCGCTGCCCTCCCCAAGGTCGGCCTGGCGGGGCAGCTCCCCGGGTGGCGTCCTCCGACACCGTTGCAGGGCTGCTAGGCCGCCTCGGACTCCCTTCCAGAGCCCGGAACCTCACTGCTTATGTGTTTGATGGCGCTCGCTTCCATGTGGGTTTATGTATTTTAAAGAAAACCCTTTGGTCGAATTTTAGTGGGATTTCGCAAAGAAGCAAAGTTGGATGTGTGGTGCAGCCCACTAGTTTAACCCATAGAACCCGTCTAACTCCACTTTTGCTACTGAGAAACGAACAGTGAAGCCGGCAGCTGACACAGACCCAGGGCCGCCCTTTACTCTCCAGCCATGACGATGGGGGGCAATATTTAGATGGAGCAAGTGTTCCTCTAAAAAGCCTCGGAGAAAAGAAGTCATTCCGAAAGTTTGGAAAGTTGAGGACACCATAGTTTGGTCCTTGGACTTGACCCTGAGAGCTTTTCCACAACCCGTGACCAACTACGTGGACACAGAGGCTGGTGACAGAGGACAGAAGCCACTGTCTCACCCCTCCTGGGTCAGAGTGTGGGCTCACACAGTACTCTCTCAGGTGAGGAAAGTTCAAAGCCCAGCTTTGCCCTGCTAAACACATCAAACAAGCCAGCTTAATTTATTTTCTTTCTTTCTTTCTGGAGACAGGGTCTCACTGTGTAGTTCAGACCAGCCTTGAACTCACAGCCTTGAACTCACAGAGATCCTCCTGCCTCAGCCTTCCAGTGCTGGGGTACAACCATGCACCACCATGCCCGCCATCAGCGTAATTTCTGAATAAGAAAATTTTCTTGTATTACTTATTACACATGTGTTACTTATTAAGAGTATGCTTTAGATAAATTGTTTTATAAGAAAACTACACTCAGGAATTACTGTGAAGTATGATAAATAATAAACAGAAAATCAAACAATTTTCAATTAAAAGTGAAAACAAGAAATCACTAACAGTAGTATGAGAATTGTAAATATTTGGAAGTATACAAGGAGAATTTCAGCAAAGGCTTCTGGGAGCAGTCCCGACTAACATTCATTCACCATTTATTCATCTGTTCATGGACCCGCCCATGTCACCCTTCCTGGTTCCGGGTGGGTAGGGGCCCCACCCTGGTCCTGGAGCGTTGCCTGTGAACAGGGCTTGGAGTCTGTAAACCAGGGGTACGCGCATCCAGCTGAGGTGTAACGAGCTGGCAGGGGACCTGAGAGGAACGGAAAGGAGGAATGGAGGGAGAGAGAGGTAGAGAGACGGGGAGAGGAACAGAGGAGAAGAGAGGGGGAGGGGAGGAGGGGACGGGGGGGAGGGAGGCTGGGGGGGGGGGGGGGGGGGGGGGGGGGGGGGGGGGGGGGGGGGGAAGGGAGAGGAGAAGGAAGGGGGCTTGTAAGGAGGAGGAGGAGGGAGAGGAGAGGGAGGGGAGCAGAAGACAAGGGGAGGGGGAGGGAATGAGAAGGAAGCAAAATCCACACCACGATCACCACGACGCTCCTCCAGAAAGAAAAGACTTCGCCTCAAAAACACCTAGCAAAGACGGGTGTCTGTCCCCTGGGCCACCCTCCTTCATCATGACAGACGTTCCAATGACAGCCGGATCCCCGGGGCACTTTTCTAGAGGTACCTGTGTGTTCTTAATCAGACATGAGCTTGCTAAGAGTATCCAGCCCTGGCCATTGTGTTATCAGACCATGTGTTTATCCCCTCTCCCCAATGTTTTTGTCTCATTTTCTTTCAATTACAATTCAGTATTTAAAAGATAAAGGTTTTTAAAAAAAATGTTCACTGTTGCTCTATAGCTGAATGCATATGTTGTCCTAGATCATGAGGTTAGTGGTGCTTATTTCGATATTAAATAAAAGGATTCATTTTCATTGAAGCAAGCAGGGAATTAAGCTTACAACTTCAATTACCAGTAATTAATTCCCCACACTGCAAGCCACGCAGTTTGCATTTAAACTCCCAATGCCCACAGGATAACAAAAATCTATTTTGATCACTTTTTATTTTCATCACTTAAGGAGTACATCTTATTTCAATTATGAGCATGCATTTCCAGATTACAAGAGAGACCAAATACCCTTTCTAAAAAGCCAGGGAGTTAGGAGTGGGGAGCTTTTGACAGCATGACAAAGACATTTCTGAGATCATCTCTTTCTCCTGCTTTTGTGGAAGGCGCACCTAAACCGTGTGGAATCAGCTGCTTCACACAGGTGAAGCTATTCTTTACAAGCAGATGACGATTTCCTTCATTTGTTTTTCCTTATGCACTAAGCTATTCTTTGCTGGCTTTTCACTACTTGAGAAAAATAAATCAACTGAGCACACGGTTTCGAACCTGGCAAGACTGAGCCCTGCTGCATTGCCAGCCCCAGAGACTCTGTTGCAGGATTGTGGATCGGGAGGACGGCTCGGTTCCACCCAGATCGGAAAGGAGCGGGGGAGCTCTTCGGGGTGCCCCACATTGTTTTGACAAATTCTGAGCCACAAAGGAAGCCCGGTGTGTCACCGAAGCACAGACACAGTCAGACCTGGAGGTTTCAGAGCCAAAAAGCAGTGCTTGGAATTAGTGTCACCGGAAACAGGCAGCCCTGGTGTGGCACACAGAAAACAAATTTCTTTTTTGGGGGGGGCACTGGGGCTCGAACTCACAACCTCACGCCTGGCAGACAGGCGCTTAAGTCACCAAGCCAAACTCCCGGCCCTGGTTTTTTGAGGCAGGGTCGCACTATGTAGCTCAGTCTGGCCTTGTGCTCACGTTGTAGCCCAAGCCGGCCTCGAACTCACAATGCTCCTCCTACCTCAGCCTCCCAAGTGCTGGGATTAAAGGCGTGCGCCACCACACCCGGCTCAGAAAACAAATTTCAAGGAGACTCATCTTTCTTCTGGGCTGGAAGTGTTAACTTTGCCACCAAATAAATCCTTCATATTAGAAGTGACTGTGTTGTAGAGAAGTCTCCTTTAAGTGGAGCTCAGTTAAATGGAACCA
>RJWM01040452.1:0-15486 GCA_004363535.1 Dasyprocta punctata
CCGGAAAACTGGGTTACGAGATAAAAACTGCCCCTTCTCATGACTAAGTAATTTACAACATGTACTTTTCCGGAGCATCTGCCCCCCATATTAGGAAGCGCCCACTGCCCCCAACCTCAGACCTCCCTATGGTTGCTTTCTCCAATGAATGTAAAAAGCCATTTAAATTAACCAATGCCATCTGCTTCTGTACCCGCGCTCGCAAAGACCCCACCTCCCTTTGTTCTATAGCTTATAAGCCCTGCTCAGGCTCAATTCGGGGCTCTCTGTTCCTGCGTGTTCAGTGCGCCCCACGCATGCTTGGACAATAAAAAGACCCCTTGCCAGTTGCCTGAGAAGGCGTCTGTTGGTGTCTTCTTATACGCGGCGGGCGTCTCGACCCTCACAGAAGGAGCACTGACTTGAGAAGGAAAGCCGAGGGTTTCAAACCCAGTCTCGCAGACATTTACAAAACTGCAGGCCGGCTGGGGGAGGGGCGAGGCCAGGAAGCAGCCCCCGCAGCCCCTCCGGAGTGACCGCACTGAAGCGGGGTCCCCACAGCCCCCGTCCTCCCCGCACAGTGGAGACGCGGCTGGGAGCTGGCGCTGCCCCGAGCCGCACTCCATGCTGGGGGGCGGCCGTGGGGAGACGCGCTGCTGGAACCCCAAAACGGGGCGGCCGCAGCCACGGAACCAGGGGCAGAGGGACCCGGGGGCGCAGGTCAGGAGGAGTCAGATCCCGGGGCAGGGGGCGCCCGGCTCCGCGTGGCTGCTCCTTCCACTTCCGGGTGGACCTCCCCGCCCCGCACCCCCGGCCCGCCCGGGCGCCCGTCCCACACGGTTACCAGTGCGCGGCCTGCGGGCCTCCCGGGGTGCTCCCAGCGCACACTGCAGCCGGCGGACATCCCAGAGCGGGGCAGGGTCTCCAGGCGAGAGGAGTCTCAGCACTGCGCTCCGAGTCTGGGGTTTAGCGCCAGGAAAGGAGCCCGCCTCCCTCGGCCGCCTGATTGGACGCTCACACAGCCTGCGTCTGCAGCTCTGATTTGCTCCTGCTCCATCGCCTTCCCCGGGAGCTGTTGTAAGGTCGCGGTCGCGAGAAAAGACTCCGAGGAACGCAGGTCTCCCGAAAGGCAGGATTTTATTGTTCCATGCGCGTGGGGTCCCCAAGCAAATCACGGCCGAGGACCCCGAGGGTCGGGTAGGCAGGGTTTTTAAAACATAAAACCACAAAGTAAGCGTCACAACAAGCGTCATTACAGAAGCAGATCGCATTGGTTATTTTGAACTTTTTGTGGAGGTGTCTTACACGGATTGGTGGGGTCATACGTAACCAAAGAGAGATGTTGAGTCACGTCCTAGTCAGTTACATTGGGGTTACTCTGGGACACCAGGCTCCAGGAACTGGGCAGTTTTATGGTCAACTGAGGAAATTGGTATTTGCTCAAGAGTTTTACAACATCTTTGTGGCTTAACTTTTAACTCCTCAGAGGGACATTCCATTCCTGGAATGTCCTAGGTCGGGGGGGGGGGGTTACATCCAGGCCTTACACTGTGACCACACAGAAACAGGTCCCTGCTGGGCTGAGTGGAGCTCACATCTTAGGACGGGAGCCAGAGTCTTCTAGTCTGGTTTCTCTCCCAACATGCTGACCTACCTCAATTGCAGTTAACCTGAGTTTATTCCTAGCTCGGCCGAGCTGCCTCTGTCTTCTTTATTTGACAGTGTAATACTCTGTTCCTAAACTCACTCTACAGCCCAGAGCGGACTTGAGCTCACTGTTACTCTCCTGTATTACCCTCTTACTGCTAGGTTTACATACAGACATCAACACTCCCAAGACTTCCTGACTTATACTGGACTCATTGGATTATCCCTGAGTTTCTCTTAAAAATGGCATCACACATGGCAAGCAGCCGGCTCCATATGCTAAGACAGTTCCACAGTTAATACACTATGGCTAAATCAGTGTGAGAGAATGGCATGAGTCCTGGAAGGACCGGGCACAACGGACTAGAGAGAGGGCCTGACCTTGTGGGAGATGAAAAATATGCGATATGTTAGTTGGCTTAATGCACAAGACTTTCTCACACTGTGCCTCTTGATTTACTCCTTTAAGCCGAGGAAAGTAAATATGTGCTAACTACCAATACATTTATGCAATGTTCTTCCTGCTGTTGAGGAAGAGAAACATAAGGACTTCAGATTCCAAGCTTCCCGTGTCCTCTAATTTCCTCTTCACAAGTTGAAACTCTCCATCTTTCAACACATTAATAATCCTAGAAGGGAAATATTACCTGGAGTCATGTGATAATCCTGGTTTCACACCGGGAGATTATCATCTATTTGCAATCCTCAAAGATAACATATATTGGAGAATACCCACTATGCTGCTGGCCCTTAGAGCAGAATTTCAAAATACAATCTCAATGGACACTTGAACTAGGGTTATCCGTGTAGCACTTTTACGGCAGAGGATGACCGATCCCCGCCCCCAGTCAATAAGTTTCAGTTTGTTAGTTGCCCAGGTAGTAGTTCTGGTTACAGTTCCTGTTACTTTTGTTTCTTAGAAACCACTGGTCTCTGCGATGCATATTATGAGAAACAATCCCCAGTTGACAGGCCCTTGTGCTTCTGTACTTCCTGCTTGCTTACCCCATGTAGGCCCTAGCCCTAGTCAGGGCCTGATATGTTGGGAATGATCCTGGAGATTGTCTGTTGACATAAATAATTTTGCCTCCAAATCTTGTGGTTTTCGAGTTCTGCTTGCTGTTGCACTCTGACATACAAATAAATGCCTAGATGCTAATGGCCACCACTTCGAGCATCTCTTTTAACTGTAGAGAGCAAAATACTATGTATTAACTTTATGATGTGTCAATACATTTAGTGTAAAAATATTTAGACAAGTTTTTCTTTTCCTGAACTATGTATGCATTTTTTGGGGGGACGCCATATCCATATCCATGCATGTAACCTTTGGTGACAGAAAAGTTGTGAAACCTCAGCTTACCACCTGATAGCTTAGCTTTGCTTTTCTTCCTTTCCCCCTTTCCTTTCCTTTCCTTTCCTTTCCTTTCCTTTCCTTTTCTTTCCTTCCCTTCCCTTTCCTTTCCTCTCCTTCTTTTCATTTAAGTGAACTTTGATTTGTAACTTTTACTTTGACAATTGGCATCAACTTTTGCATCACTTTTTTCATCATTTTAGAGTTATCTTAAGAAATGTTGTTTCTCAGGCCAAAAAAGGTTATTATCAAGGAAAAGTAAGACTGCTTAGTTCATTTCAAACTGGCTCCAGTTCATACCCTAAATTTGAAAATTATAAATCTTCAGAACACGAGACTCCAAGAAAAGGACGACACAAGATTTGTTAGTACCAGAATTGAGATTGAGTTGGTCATAAATGCAATGTCCTTTTAAATAATGTGTTAAAGCTCACTTCTGGTCAGATATAAGGGAAAGTTAAATCTGGAGGAAAATGAAAGGACATAATTCAACTTTAATGAGAGAGTTTCTTTTTGAAAAGGAATATATTCTTGCCTTGCCTTTAAAGAAATGAGCAGTAGTATTTCCTAAAGACACTTGAAATCTATTTTCATTTATGCTGTAAGATGACCAGTCATTTAAACTCATGTTTATGTTTGATTTTTGCAATATAATAATATGTGTGTGTATGTCTTCTTGGATTTCCTCCCCTGAATTATTCTTTAGGACTCTTGATTTGGGGCACGTTTTCACTAGAGTACCTTCATTGAACTGGGCCCTGAGCAATGGGAAAGAACGCAGCCCAAATAAGCAGAGTGCTTGTCCTTGTGCAGGTTTCCTTCTGGCTGGGAGGAGGTATTTTAACTTAATAGTGATATGGGTGATATGAGAATATTGATCAGGAAAACTTGTGGAGTATGTCAAGGAAAATAACTGAAAAGAGACAAATGTTTGAATGTAAAGAAGAGTTTTATGTAGGTTACCAAGGAATTTGGTTTTACAATATGGTTGTCAAGGATACATCAAAAATTCTAACATTTATGGTCTTTCACACTGTACAAATCCTGGTGTGCACCAGTAGCTAAAAATGACAAGGAAAGCTAAATTAGGAAAAAAAAAAAAAACATCAAAGAGCTGATGAGCTAGGTTCAACACAATGGCAGAACCCTAAAGATCATGGCAAACTTTGCACTGTATTGTAAGGTCTTTGTTTCAACATTTGAAGGACAGGAGTGGCATCATTACTTTTATAACGTAAAGAAAAGTCTGCCCCTGTACTGAACATAGAATTTAGGATGGACAAAAATGAATGCAGAGCCCATGTATGAGACTGAGTAAATTCAGGATTTGCATGATGCTGTCACAGAGCTCAAGAAATTTACCCATGGGACACTGAGCTTTCAGAAACAAGTGAGGCTTATTTCCAACTGCAGTGGCCAGTCAGCTTTTGCCATTGAAACTCCTGACCACTGGCTGGCTGGCACCAACTCCTTTGTTCTCTTCTGCTGTATACCTCTGTATGAGTTCACAAGTTAAGGGGGTTTCCATGGATACCACCTTTGTGCAGTGCTATCACTGCGTTGGAATATTGCAAGACCTTCACACATCTGTTTAATTGATACACAGCATGTAGGCACCAGGTAGTTTGGTGCCTTGAGATAAACCTGTTTGTTTCCCTTTCCATAGTTTTTATGGCCAATTAAGGGAGAGGAGAAGACTTTGTGGGGATTTGGCCAAAGTTCACTCATTGTTTGAATCTAACTGCTAACTAGGCATCTAAACTACCTATAGGCCATAAAATAAGTGATGTTTTGAAGACTAGGGTTTGGGGAATTTCAAAAGGAAAAAAGGCAGAGAAAAGGAAACAAATAGTGGAGATTACAAATACCTTCACAGTGATAGATGTGAAATCAGAAAATTTAGAATATTTGAGATACGGAATATTTAAGGTGGAGCTAGAATTGAGAGAATTTAATGACGGCTACATTTTCCTTCAAGTGACTCAAATTCTTCCTTTTCTATGGCAGAGTACCATCCTATTGTGCATACGTATCACACGTTCTTTATCCATTCATCTGTTGATGCATGTTTAATCTGCATCCAAGATTTGGCTAGTATACATTGTGCTCCTTTAAACATGGGCATACATGTGTCACTATACTATGACATCTTTAACTCTTCTGTAAAGATACATAAAATATATATAGCTGGGTTGAATGAAATTGGTAGTTTAATTTTTTTGAGAAATCTCCTTAGTGATTTCCATAGTGATTATTTACATTTCTACCAATGAATATTAGTTCCTTGTTCCCCACATCCTCTCAAGTATTTATTATTACTTGATTCCCTAAATACAACCACTTTTTCTAGAGTAAGAGGCAATGGTGTGATTTGGATTTCCCTCTTGGTCATCGTTGTTAAATATTTTGTCATGTATTTCTCCACCTTAATGCTTCTTCTGAGAAGTTACTATACAATTCAGATGCTATCTATCTATTTATTTATTTATTTATTCATTCATTTATTTATTTTTGAGACAGGGTTTCACTAAGCAGTTCAGGTTGGCCTTATTCTTAGCCTCCACAGAGGATTTTTCGAATGTCCTAGGACAGAAGGAACAGCTGTGAAAGCTTTTTTCCCATTCCGTAGGTTGTCTCTTCACTCTCTTGATGGTTTCATTTGTCGTGAAGAGGCATTTAAACTTGGCATGATCCCATTTCTTCCAACTGGGAATTATTTCTTCTGCAACTTGGGTTCTGATCAGAGAGTCTTCACCTATACTAATATCTTCAAAAGTTTTAACTATTTTGTCTATCAACAGACTACATGTTAATGTCTTATTACTTAGATCTTTCATCTAATTTGACTTTAGGTTCATGCATGGTAAGTGACATCAGTCTAGGTTCAGTCTTCGGCACGTGGAAAGTCAGTTTTCCCAGCATCAGTTGCTAAAGAGGCAATCTTTCCTTCAGCAAAAGCATTTGGCTGTTTCTCAGAGATAAAGTAGAAGCTGAAGGCACTAGTGCATGTCTATAATCCCAGAAATTAGGAGGTTGCAGCAGGGGGATTGTTCCAAATTTGAGGTGAGGCTGAACTACACAATGAGTTTAAGACCAGCCTGAATTATGCAGTGAAACTCTATCTCACAATCGCCGCCCCCCACTACCAAAAAAGGTAGAATTTGCTTGTACTTATTTCTGTATCCTCTGTTTCGTTCAGTTGATCCACACATTTGTGATTTGCCAATACCTTGCTCTTTTCAATCACTGAAGATTTGTAGCATACCTTGAAATCTGGGGTTCTTATGTCTCCTGCCTTGTGCTTGTTGGCAAAACTGCTTTTGTTATTTTAGGTCACTTTTGGTTCCACTTGCATTTTAGGATATTTTTCCTATAGTTTTTTGAGTACTGCTATCGGTATTGTCATTAGGATTATGGTAAACTTATGTAAAAGTTTTGGAACAGGGAATATCTTTCCATTTTCTGATATCCTCTTCTATCTCCTTGCTTAGAATACTATAATTTTCATTGTAGCAGTATTTTGCAGCCCTTGTTAGGTTAATTTCAAAATATTTTGTTGTTCTTGATGTGACCATGAAAGTTATTATTTGTCTCACAATTGGTGTAATTGGTGTTCTGTTCGGTCTTTGTGTAAATCTATCTCTTCAAGGGTTTTGCCCATTTCCACCTTTTGGAAGGTTAAGCATTTCTCTACTAATATTTAGATATATGACTCATACTGTTTTTAGTTTAGTACATGGCAAGAGACACAGGTCTAGATTAAATCTTCTGCATGCAGATACAAAGTGTCCTAGTTTCATTTTTGGAGGAGGCTATCCTTGCTCCAGCACATGTGTTGGTCAGTTTTGTCAGTGATGAGATAGCTGAGTGAATCTGAAGTTGTTCCTCCATCCCTTATTTTGTCCTATTGATCTATGTCTGTATTTGTGCCATACCATGATGTTTTTGTTATTGTGGCTTTGTAACATAACTTGAAATCAAGATTTTTGATGCTTCCTGTTTTGTTCTTGAAATCCTTAATTGCTTTTTCTATTCATCTTCTCTCCTGATTACTTACAAATCATAGGAGTGTTTCTCTATACCTGCGCAGAATGTCATATAGTATTTTGATTGGGATTGTCTTAAATATGAATATCAGCTTCGAAACTAACTTCATTTGGACAATACTCATTGTGTTTATCCAGGACCACTGGGTATGGTTTCATTTCTTGCTGTACTCTTGTATCTCCTTTTTCAGAATACTATGGTTTTCATAGGTTTCACATCTTTGTTTATGGTAATTCCTCTGTATGACTTTTTTTTCAGGCTGTTGCAAATAGTACTATTTTGCTAATTTTTCTTGGTACATTCATAATTGGTATAAAAGAATGCTATTCATTTATGTATTTTTATATTTTATTATCCTGCACTGCTGAATTTGGTAATTGTTTTAGGAAATTTTGGGGAGTTTTTTTGTTGTTCTTCATTGCAGAGAACCATGTTAACCATAAACAAAGATAACTGACTTTTTCATTTTATATATTCATCTTTTTATTCTCTTCTTTCCTGAGTGCTCATGCTGAAGTTTTGAAGAATATATCCTAATTTTTGAGGAAAGTCTTTTTGTGTATTGTAATTTAATGGAAAGTTGCCAGTACGCTTTTCATAAATCACTTTTGGCAGAATGAGTTAAGGTCCTTCTATGTATTTTTTTCATGATTCATACATGAGTTAATATTGAATTTTGACAATGGTTTTTATGCATTATCTTTGATGATCATGAGTGTTTTGTACTGTATTGTAGTTAATAAATTTTTTAACTTCTCTTTTTAAAATTTCCTTTGTTGTATAAAATTTGGATTTCAATCATTCTTGGATTTTTATGACCTTGAGATGCATCCATGAGTTGTTTGTGTGGACTGTGCTTTTGTGATGTGACTATTTCTAAGACTAAACTGCTCACCTTGCCTGGTTTAATCACAAATCCATTTTGATTTCTACTCTTTTATTTCTAATTACAGGGATTTAGGTCTTTCCTTATTTTGGTAAAATTAGCTAAGAGATTATCAGTTTGTGTTGCAGACCACTATGAAGTGGCTTTGAGCAAGATTTAAAATTAACTGATTAGTTTTCTATTTATCTGTGAGCCTGTCCAAGACCTAGGCCCCTTGCATGGTGACGGGAGCTGATTCATAGTAAGTGAGGCTCTATGAATCACTGGTCCTGGCTGAGGCCGGTAGTGGCCTGTGAGGGTAGAGATACCTCAAAGGGCAAGATAAGGCCACCGCCAAAGATGCTTGGCTCAAATCCAATAAGTAGATAGAGACTGCAGCTACAGACATCTCACACCTGCAGGTGTGTCACTCCCACTGTAACTGTCGTCACGGAGATAAGACAGTTCTCCTAAAACTGGCACAATTTACTACTTGGAGAAGTCCTTGAAGTGACTCCCAAGGTCCTGCTCATTCCCCTGATTTCCTCAGTACCCCCTCTCTTTCTTTATTATGAAAATAAATATGGTCGGCCGAGAGAGGCTCTTTGTCTTAACCCTCATGATAGCCTCAAAGTCAAGAACTCAGCAAAGGGCTTTGATCCTCCTGGAGCTCTAAAATCATGCCACTTGTCTCATTTATTTAAACCTTCACCATATACTCGTTAGAAAGATTGGGGATCTAGGCTTGGTCCCTGATAAGTTTGTTTGTTTGTTTGTTTGTTTGTTGTGTTTTTGAGACAGGGTTTCACTCTGCAGTTCATTTTTGACTTGAACACACTTGGTAGACTAGGCTGGCCTCAAACTTGCAGCAATCCTCCTCCTCAGCCTTCTTTTTTTTTAATATTTTACTTTATTAATAATAATAACAATGACCAGAGTAAAGCAAAAGAGAGAGAACCATATTGGGCCTCAAAGACAAGACAGAAGAGAATCCCCCGTACTTGCTACATTGCCTGCTGTCACCTTCCATAGAGATGCTCGGGTTGCTGCCCAGAGGCCTGTAAGATCTACTAAACAATACTAGCAAAAAGTTGGTTGATGTTCCTTGGTTGCTATGAACTTAGCCAGACCTCTGAAACAGCAGGTTGTTGACGGGGGTTTGAGGGGGGGAGTGTATTTGTCCCTGATTCCAAGCCTGCATGCCGGTGCCCCTCTGGCCTGGCGGCCGGGCCCTGGAAGGGGTCCTTCTCGTTCTCCTCCAGGGTCCTGAGGTCAGGACCCCGGAAGGCAGTTCATTTGCGTCCTGTTCGGTGCCTGAGTGGCTCGGGCCCCACAAGGGGCCCTTCTCGTTCTCCTCCAGGGTCCTGAGGTCAGGACCCCGGAAGGCAGTTCATTTGCATCCTGGTCTGAGTCTGCGCCGCTCCGGCCTGGCGGGTCGGGCCCCGGAAGGGACCCTTCTCGTTCTCCTCCCTCCACAGCCTTCTGAGTGCTGGAATTACACAACCCATTGATTCATTGTTCTTTTGTTGTTGTTAGTCTCAGTTTGTTTCTTTCTGCTCTGGTCTTTTTAATTTCCTGTGAGAATTTTGGGTTGGGATTGCACTTATTTTTCTAGGACCTTGAAATGCATCACTGGGTTATTTGGGATCACTCTGTATTTCTAGCGTAGGCATTAACCACTAAGAAACTTACTTCTTCAGCCTGTTTTCATTGTGTACCATAGGTTCTAGCATGTTGTAGTGGAATTATTAATTGAGTCTAAGAAGCATGTAATATTTTTCTTAATTTCTTTTGAGATCCATTTTATGTGAGATGTTTGTTTGATTTCAATATGTTTGTGTGGTTTCTTTTGGTGTTGATTTCTAGTTTCATTGCCATATGATCTGATAAGATGAATGTGAAAATTTTAATTATATTGCATGTAATGAAGCATGCTTTTTCTTTTTCCTGATTTCTGAGACAGGATCTCACTATGTATTTCAGGCTGGCCTTGAACTCATTATGTAGTCCAGGCTGGCATCAAACTCATAGCAATCCTCATGCCTCATCCTCCTGAATGCTGGGATTGCACAAGTGCACCACAACCCCTGGTTGTTTTCATAACGTTTAATCTGGATTTCTGTTTGAAAAAATATCGTGCACACTAATTCTTTGCTAAATTCATGATTCGTGTATGAATAATTTTGTTTACTTCATTAGTATTTCATTAGTGTCCAAAGCTACTGGATCACTTTGCTTACTTTGAGTAACTATTTCCTTGTATGTTCTGTGATTTTTTGTTTCTTTTGGTACTGGCAATCAAACTCACGACTTTGCACTTACCAGGCAGGTGCTTATGCCACTGAGCTAAATCCCCAGCCCCTGTTCTGGGATCTTGATGAGTACCACTTTGACTTGCTTTTTACTTGCTCTGTCAAGCATGCTTTTGCACTAGTATGTGGTGTATTTTGAAGAACATTCCATGTGTTGGTGAAAATAATTTGTATTCTCTTGTCCTTTGTGACAGTGGATTATTGAGGTCACCCATTACAACTTATTGAAATTTATGTTTTCAATAGTGTTTGTTTCATGAAGGTCAGTGCAACAAGTGCTTTCAGGATAAATGTTTATAATTATTATCTCTTCCACTAAAACTCTTTCCTTAAACAATATACGGTGAACTTCCTTGTGTCTTCTGATTACTTTTGGTTTGAAATACATCTTACTTGAAATTAGGATAGCTACTTTTGCTTTCTTCAGATTTCTGTTGCCTGGAATATTGTTTTCCATCCTTTCATTTTTAATCTGTGAATTTCATTAGGAAGCAAATGGGTTTCTTGCATAACACATATAGTTATATTCATTTCTTTTGACTTACTGACATTATTGACTTCATTGTCTCTTTGTAGACTACCCTTGACAACTTTTTCTAACGCTGATTTAATGATCATGAATCTCTTAAGGTGCTCCTTGTCATGGAAGTACATTATGTCTTTACTATCATTGAAGGAAAGTTTTTCAGGATACATAGATTGGGTTCAGAAATCATCTTACAGGTCTTCAAACAGTTCATCCCACCACCTTGGTCTTGGACGTTTGTTTTGAATAGTCTACTGTATGCCTAGTGGGCTTACTTTTTTATATAATGTGTTGCTTTTCTCTAACAGCTGTGAAGATTTTGTCCCTATGATGGACTTCTGGTTCTTTGATTATTACGTGGCATAGAGAGGTTCTCTTTTGGCCCTGACTGTTTTGGGTCCTATGGGCTTCACTTATCTGTATGTGTATTTCACGCTACATATTTGGGAAGATTTCTGCCATTATTTTTCTAAACAGGTTTTTTGTTATGCCATTTATTTTGTCTTCTAAAATTTCACTAATTCCATTCACTTTTATACATCTTTGTATTGTCTGGTAAATGTTGGATATATTTTTAATATTCTGCTTTTACTTTTAAGATTTTTTTAAAATCTCAAATCTCATTGAAGACATCACTGCATCTAGTTCTAAAATTGTAACCTCATATTATTTCTATTGCCCATACTTTCTCTTTTCCTATACTGTTCTTTTTTTTTTTTTTTTTTTTTTTTGTTTTGAGAAAGGGCCTCGCCATGCCAGTTAGGCTGGCCTCGGACTCACTTATGTATCCCCAAATGGCCTCAAACTCGGGATGATCCTGCCTCTGCCTCCAGAGTGCTGGGATTACAGGCATGCACCTCCATGCTTAGCTGTTTTCACTGTAATTTTAAATCTGAATTTCTGTTTGAAAAAATGCATGGACACTGATTCATTCCTAAACTGGCCATTCGTGTATTAAAAAGCTTGTTTAATTCATCTAGCACTTTATTATTGCCCAAAGCTACTGGATCACTCTGCTCACTTTAAATAGCTGTTCAGTTATATATTCTATGATC
Organism: Dasyprocta punctata; assembly: GCA_004363535.1. Lineage (NCBI taxonomy): Eukaryota > Metazoa > Chordata > Mammalia > Rodentia > Dasyproctidae > Dasyprocta > Dasyprocta punctata. The sequence goes on from RJWM01040452.1 coordinate 11,786, forward strand.
TTGACGAGTATCACTTTGATTTTTTTTCTAACCTTCTCTGTTATCATTTTGAATAATTAATATGTGTGGTTCATGCATTTCTCTACCTTAATTACCCCTGTATTGGCTTTGGGGGAGTTGGAAATTTTGGAAGGCATTATGCTGCCTTCTATTCTCATGATTCTATTTTTTTGTTCATTCTTTGTCCTGAATTTTGGGCATATTTAAAATATAAAGTCTTGGCTTCTAAGTGTACAGAACTTATTAGGTAGAAACTTCCCAGTGATGTACTTTGGTACAGTTAACCATAGTCCATTGCCTCTGTCAAAATTTCAACAACCTTGGTCAGTTTCAAAGGGGAGGATATAGTGTAATTGGTCTAACACAGAGCTATCTGTAAATGTATCCTAGTACTGCTAATAATACCAGTCTAATCTTAGTGTTTGGCCAACAAAGAAAACCCAGCAACAGTAACATTTATGCAATCCTAGTAATACAAAGCAGATCAGATACAGTACTATCATCTGAGATATTTTGAATATTAAGATATCACAGGAACTAATTAAATGCACAACTGGAGTATAAACATCAAAACCACCCATCTAATAAGCACTAAATGTGGCAGCTGTATCTCCACTAATGATCCAATATTATTCAATAGTAACTGCATAGGGTGAAATACATAAAAATCAATAAAGCTTTATAGTATTACTATTAATGATATAGGAACCTGGGAATAGGGGAATGTAAGAAGTAAAATTTGAAATCTTAAACTATATGATGTGAGAGGAAGAAGAAAGAAGGAGAGCAAAGGATCCACGTTTTGAAGGGATATTTGTGGGATTATGAAAAGGCAACAGAAGTCAGTGATGAGAAACAGAAAAAAGAGAGAAATAATTTATATGAAGAATAAAATAAGTGATAAAATTGAAGGAATAAGAATTAAAAGAATGAAGAGGAAAAAGCAAAGAGAGATAAAGACCAGAAAATCATGTAAGAAAGAAAGAAAAACAGTATTAAGGAAAAAGGACAAAGGAACACTCTGCAAGAAGCATAAAGTACTGAAGAAGAGAAATGAATGAAAACACAGACACTCATTTAAAAAAGCAAGATAAAATGGAGAGAAGCAAGAAGAAAATAAATATTTCTGTGATTTTGAATGTGCAGGGTGTGGTTTTCCACCAAGCTTTCAAATTTTGGTGTGTATTCAAGACATGTCCCTGCTCGTGCTGCTACACAAGGAAGGCAGTCAGATCCTAGAGCTCTACCTGATGCTGGAATCAGTCAGCAGCAGGACAAGCATTTCAGGGCCATGACCTCCCAATCCAGAGTAACTCAGGCTACCTCTGGGATATGGCTGTGGGGGTGGGGCTCAGATGCCGCATGAGACCCCTTTCTCTCCTGCCCCCTGCCTGTGGCTCTCTCCAGTGGCTCACACTCACCCAGTTACCGTGAGAATGCAGCATGTAGAGCCCTGGAGAGGAGTCATGTAGCTCTGGTCTCAGGTTCAAAAATTCAGCCCTTCTCTGGGATGGTGTTGGACCAAGTCACCTCTCCAGTGATATGGTAAGGCACTTCTGCTAGAGTCACTAACCAGCTGTGGCTGATAGAAATACTTACTAGAAGCAGACTTCTCACTCTCTTTGCAGCTCACAGCAAAAGTCAACCCAGCCCATTCAACTGTATTTTTCTCTGCTGCAGCCTGGGGTTCACAGAATTAAGTGCTTTGGTTCAGTAGGCCATGACCCACTAGGAGCCATGAGCCTCAGGGAACCACTGCAAGCCACAAAGAAGGTGCACACATTCTCTTCACTTCTCCACTCATGCTTCTGTTTCTTTAATCTCTCTGCACTGCTTCAGTTTCCTGTCAGATCCCAGTTGATTGCTAGTTTCAGTTTCTCCCTTTTGTTTTTCTTCAAGTTGTTGTTTTTCAGTTTGGAATCTGAATCTCACAGAAGTTGAGATGTTGTCCCTCTCTGCTCCACTATTTCCCTCCCCCCACCCCATCTTATATATTTAATTTAATATTATGGACTTTATGCTCATCATTCATATGGCTATGATACACTCAAACTCATCCTTCTTTAGAGCAAAGGAGTACTCCACTGTGCATATTTATATTTTCTTTACTCATTCATCTCTTTAGCTTTTTCCTCTTCTATAGGTGTCCTTTGATTTCTTTCTTTTTCCTGTTTTGAGGAGGATATTAAGGAGAAATTGTGACAGTCGGCATCTTTCTCTTCTGCCTAGTTTTTTAGGAAAGTGTTTGAAGTTTTCACCATTGTGTGTGTTGTTACCCATAGATTTTTCGTAAGTGGTTACTACTGGATTGTGATAAGGTCCTTCTATACCAATTTTCTTCAAGATTTTTGAAATCACAAATTAGTATAGGGTTTTATCAATCCATTTTTCTGCATCTATTAAGATGACCATGTGATATTTTGTTAGTCTTAATTTTGTTAACTTCTACTCTGATCTTTATAATTTCCTACCTTGTACTTGCTTACCATTTGGATTATAAATTTTTAACATTGAGTTGCATTATCATGTTATTTATGTGGGCCTGCTCTTTTTTTGATGTGGATATTTACAACTACAAACTTTTTGCCCAGACTGCTGTACTTGTTCAATGAGCTATTTTGGCATTGTTGTTACTGTTGTCTCTAATATTTGTAATGACATTAATCGTATGTAGACCTCCTGAATTTCAAGTTCATGTCATGGTGAGGACACATGCAAATATGTATCCATCATGATGGGACAAATGATCACTATGATGTCTGTGACTTTGGTGAACCCTGGGGCTCTTTGTGCTTGACTTACTTATCTTTGTAATATGGAGGAAAAAACTTGGGAAAACACTGACGATCAAATGCAGTGCTACGAAATATGCAATCATATAGTTAATGAATAAATCACAACACAGAACTGAAGAAATAAACTGAACACTGACTTTTATTGTTATTCAACAAAACACAGCATTTACCCAAGATTTTAAAGCACTATGCTGTCTGCAAGCTTTTCATATTTTATTTTGAAACAATATCTCACAAAATTGCCCTGGTTGGTTTACACTGTATGACTCGATTCTACCCATACTTCTTGAGACATAAACAACCACTACAAGCAAGACTTTTTAATGCTGAGATGATGGCAAATTAATGTACTCAGTGTAATATGTCTTGTTTTCAATATTCCATATTTGGCTGGAACAGTAGAGTGTGTTGTATAAATGCCTGGTGATGGTTAAGAACTACACAAAAGTGCAGTGAAATTACTATATGCTGCAATCTAATATATTTTGTGAATTACATGAAGTCATTAATATTTCCTTATTAAATTCATAATTTTTGAAATTGTGCATGTGATGCCTGATTGAATTTTGAAAGCATAATTAACAGTTCAGTATAAGAGATGCTGCTTAAAATAGGGATATTTAATACATTTGTCACTTACGTGTTGAGCGTATCACAGATTTATCCAAATACAACCCCATGCGAAATTGAGCAGCAACTCTATTCATGGGAAAAACAATTCAAAATGCTTTATAAAAGACTACTATCATAGAAAATTAGAAAGCAAAGTAAGTCAGGGACACCAGAGATGGCTTAACAGTGACAGACTGCACAAGGCTTGTGTGGTTGGAAACCATGTAGTCCTATATATAATATGCCAAAAATACGTACACACATTTCAGGTTAAAAAAAATACCTTCATGAATA
>RJWM01040453.1:0-15522 GCA_004363535.1 Dasyprocta punctata
TTCAACCCAGCTATCCCTCTTCTGGGCATTTTCCCAGAAAAATTGAAAACATCATACCACAGTGATATCTGTGCACCCATGTTTATAGCAACCCAATTTGTAACAGCCAGATTTTGGAAACAACCCAAGTGCCCATCAATCAAAGAATGGATAAAAGAGATGTGGTATTTTTATACAATGGAGTACTACTCAGCTATTAAGAAAGATTGCATTGAGACTTTTGTAAGTAAATGGTCACGACTTGAGATCATACTCATAAGTGAGATAAATCAAACCCACATGTGTAAATACCATATTGTCTCCCTAGTGTAAGAAATGGAAAAATATATATGATCCAAAATCTATAATAAATAGTACGCAAGGGTAAAAAAATAGCTCAAAGAGCAAAAGTAATTGGGAAGGGAAAAGGCATAAAGAAAAAAGGAAAAAGGAAAAGATATAAACCTGTATATATGTATATGTAAGATAACTAAAATGAACACACTGCTGAATGTATTCGTTATTGAGAAAGAACAATTAATGCTCATATGATTAGATCAATTTTGCATGTCTGTACCTGTTAATGTAAGTAACCATTTTAAAGATAACAATGCGCAATATTGCAACCATTGTCAAGTTTCTATCATTCGGTTTTGTAAACCTGCAATGTTACTGTTGTGTATTTACTCTACTCGTTTGTTTGTCTCTTTTGCTTGTTGTCTTTGTTATATATGTCTTTTTTTTCTTTGCTTTGCTTAAATAAAAAAAATTAAAAAAAAAAAAAGAAAAATAGGAAAGCTGGCTAAGGGTGTACCTCACTGGCGCAGTGTCTGCCTGGCAAGTGTAAGGCAGAGAGCTTGATTCCTGTTTCAATTAAAAAACAAGATAGAATAGGAAAGTGGCCTGCAGCATGGGGGAAATATTTGCCAATCATATATCTGATGAACTATTACCATGATTAATATAAACCTCAACAGCAACAAATCTAACAACTCAACTGAAAAATAGGTGAAGGGCTTCAATAGACATTTCTTCAACGAAGATAGACAGATGACCAATGAGCACATGAAAAGATACCTAACAGCACTAATCATTAGAGAAATATAAATCACTACCACTAGGATGGCAATTGGAAAAAAACAGAAAACAAGTGTTGGTGAAGATATGAAAAAATCAAAATCTTGTATACTAGAGGTATTCTAAGGGGAAAGGAGGAAAGAAGGAAGGGAAAAGGAAAAAGACATAAATTTATAAATAAGTATACATAGAATAGTTAAAATGGCTATATTACTAAAAGCATTAGCTATTGAAAAAGAATGGTTAATACTCATATGATTAGATCAATTTTATGTCTGTATCTGTTAATCTGAACAACCCCTTTGAAGGTAACGATATGCAATATTACAACTACTGTCAAATTCCAATCGTCTCATTTTGTAAACCTATAATGTTATTGTATCTGTTTTGTTGTTGTTTGTTTGTCTCTTTTGCTTTTTGTTTCTCTTTTCTGTGTCCGTTTTCTCTTAAATAAAAAAAAAATCTTGTATACTATTTGTGAGAATGTAAAATAGTACTGCCACTGTGGAAAACAGTATGATAGTTCTGAAAAAAAAAAGAATTATTGTATGATCCAGTAATTCCAATATGTAAATATATCCAAAAAGAACTGAAAGCAAGGTCTTGAAGAGATATTTACATACATATTTGTTCCAGTATTATTCACAATAACTTAAACCTAGAAACAACCCCAGTGCCTGTTAAATTAATAAGAAAATGTGACATGTATATAAATGAAATATTATTCAAGGTCCTTCTTCAATCTTTAGAAGGAAAGATATTCTACAACATGAACCTTAAGGTTATTATACTGTTAAATAAGTCAGAAAAACAAGGACAGATCTATGATTTGACTAAATATTCAAAATTATAGCAATATAAAGAGATCTCCATGGTTCCTATTGTCTATCTTTTATTTTGCTCTTCATTTGTATTTTGGATTTCTCATATAGGAGAAACCATGTGCTATTTAAGCTCATGTGTCTGATTTATGTCACTTAAATTATTGTCTCAAGGTGCATCCATTTACCTATGAATGCCTCATGGTTATGCTTCTTTATGGCAGTGTACTACTTCATCATGTTTAAATACCCATTCATCTGTTTATGGGCATATAAGCTATTTCCAAGGTTTAGCTATTATAAATTGTGCTGCTATAAACATGGTGTCTTGGTTACGTTTTACTCGTTGCTGAGACAAAACACCTGACACCCAAAATTAGGGAAGGAAAGGTTTATTTAGCTTACAGTTTTTGCAGGTTTCAGTCCACAATCAGCTGGCTCCAAGGCAGGGTGGCATGGCACAGGAAGAACACTTCAAGGTAGTAGCCAAGCAAAAGCATCCAGTGTAAAAGGGGGACGAGCAAGCCTCTTCTCCTCCTTTATATAGTACACAGAAACCCCACCCCCCAGGGTGGGTATAGCATTCACAAACATCCTTGCCTTCCTTTGCACAGGATGAGGATGTTTACAAAGTAAGACCCCTGGCTCCCTCCTGATTCTCTCAGTTAAACTTCTGACCTTCTCAGATTGACACAATGGCCAGGTAACTGCTTGTGCTCTACACCCCAGGATGTAGAGCTGCTGCCTTACTTAATTAAGCTTCTAGACTTCTCAAGTTGACACAATGTATAACCCATAACACATGGGTATTTATGTATCATTGTAATTTGATGACTTTAACTCTTTTGGGAAGATACCTAAAAGGAGAATAGCTGGGACAATGGAATTTCTACTTTTAGTTTTCTGAGGAATCTTCACTCGATCTCCATAATGGTTGTACTAGTTTACATTCCTATCAACAGAGTAGAAGGGTTTCTCTTCCCCAACAGCCTAGCCAGTATTTGTTATTATTTGATTGCTTAATGAGAGCCATTTTTTTTGGGCTAAGATGGAATCTTAGTGTTGTCTTAATTTGCATTTCTCTAAAGGCCAGGGATGCTGAACTTTTAGAGATGGATAGTGGATGAAGGGAAGGGAAAAGGATGAAACAAAAGAAAACTGAAGACAAAAAAATGGAAATAGAATTTCTGCAATTGAGACAGGAAACTAGAATTGGAGAGAGCCAGAAGGGATGGAAGCAGGAAGGGAACAAAAGGAAAAAAGAATTAAGATGCATTACGTACATGTACAAACTCTTCCATGATCAATGTAATCATTATGTACTGCAACATGTGCCAGTAAAACGACAATGGCAACAACAACAGCAACACAAGAAAGAACTGTGGTTTCTTAGTGCTAGGACTGGGAAGGAAATTTTTATTCCATGGGTATAGAGTTTTGGTTTCACATAATGAAAAGAACATGGAAACAGATAATTGTACAATATTATGATGTATTTAGTACTACTGAACTGTACCCTTAAAAATGGCTAGGCTGGTGAATTTTATGTTGTGTGTATTTTGCCACAAGGAAAACAATAGAAAAAAAGAATAAAGAAAAGTGACAGCTAAGAGTAAGAGATAAGAGCATCTAACACGCATTCTGTTGATATTTAGAGAGGATAAAATTGAACCAGTGAAAACATAAAACATTTACAGATAATAGTGGAGACTTCTGAAATAAAGACTTGACTAGGAAGAAAAGAAGAGCACACTGTCTTACAGAAAAAAATCTGTGATGATCATGCCACACTGTCAGACATATTCTGCACTTGATAAAGGTGGAATCCTGCGGGTGTGCAGGTAAGAAAAGAATGGCAGGGGCTGAGGCTATAGCTCAGCAGCACAGCATCTGCCTGGCAAAAGTGAGGTCCTGAGTTCAATTGCCAGTACAGCCCCCACCCCGCCCACCAAAAAAGAATGGTAGAAAAGGAAAGTCCCCAAGTGCAAGAACAACGCAAGGAGGAAGACAAATTCAACTGAGCTGATTGGTGAGTTTCTGCTTATTGAAGATGCCCCAGTGGTTGAATCTAGATTGTTACAATTTCTTCATGGCAGTAGAACATGAGAGGAAACAAAGACAGAGAAAAGAAAAGGAATTGGGACAATTCTTAGCCTGGGGTAAAAAAGAATTAAGAAAAACTGCTTTTTTTTTTTTTAACAGAGAAATTTCTTTTGGGGAAAGAATTGATTGTAGATTTGGCAACTATTTTTATGATGTTTTCTCCTCCTGGGGACTAGTGAAAAATGCTATTTTTCTAAGACTTTGAAAAGTTATTAGTGAATTTCTTGACATTTCTTCCTGATACCCTTAGAGATACAAATATTTGCAGAACTGGAAAGATGCTAGTCCATAAATAGAATAATATTTCTTTAGCTTCTAATCAACATTAAGTACTTAAGTAGATTCAGAATCAATGTTTTGATTGTTATTAGGGTTGATTTTGTTAATCTTTAGGAAATAGGTGATTCATATTATGGATCACAGGGTTTACTAAGAAAATAAACTCACCCTCCCAAGTCTTTGAGTTTAATTTTAAGATTTCTGCTTTTTTACTCTTGGTTGTTTTGAATACATTGTAGAATTGTCTTATACTTAATACCATAAAATACAATTCTTCCATAAAGAGGTACAAAGCCTAGTCCCTGTTTTAGGTGTCTCTTACTAAAGTGTTTCCCATTTCTCCCAGAAGTTGTGCCTTGGTGATATCCTATTAATTAGCAACAGAAAACTAGCATTTTGAGCAAGCCAGAGATGTAATGAATTTTTTCATGCCTTTTCAGTTCTCTTTTAGGTATGGAGCTTGTGCTAGTCATTTCAAGATACCTGCTATATATGATTTAAAAGATAAAATGTGTATTTCATGTCCTGACTTCAGAGGTTTCAGTGCCATAGCAGAGTACAATTGCTCACCTTATGGAAGCCAGGAAACAGACAACAGGGTAGGAGCCAGAGAGAGGCGAAAGGGCTGGGGGCGAGAATAAACCACCAGTGACCAACTTACTCCAGCCAGTCCCCATCTCCCAACAGCACATTCAACTATTAGTGCATTAATGTATTAATCTATTGGACAGGTAGACTAATCCATCGATGGAGTTACTACCCCTATAACCTAAACACCTTCCAAAAAGTATCTATCTCTGAACATAGGAGTCTTAGGGGGACATTTTTTGGATCCAAACCATGCTAGAATTATTTTTTTGTAATATTGTGATCTTTTCAAGGGTTTTGCTTGCTAGTTTTCATAACCAGATTTTTCTGGCCATGAAAATACAGGTATTTTAAGTTGGTGTAAAAGAACATATGGGCAACGACTCATTGCTATTTGAGTTCCTATTAAGAGCTATGAATAAAAGAGAGGTCTGGAATCCCATGGAATACAATATAAATAGTATCTGTTCTCAAAGCTAATTTAATCTATTAGAGTGCAGACTCACAATCCCCCTTAAGCTAACCTTCAAGTGGTGCTCTTGCTCTATAGAGGCGAGGCGGTGACTTTTTAAGCTGATGACTTCGAGCTTAGCTGGCCAGAAGAGTCTTTACTACAAATTTTAATGGAGAAGCTCGTCTGCCAAGAGACAGACCTTGTGTTCATCTTAGTGCCCTTTCCCAAGACAACCAATTTTCCCTTCCCAATGGACAGCTGCCTATCCTAATATCTTGATATCTGAGCACAATGTGTGTGTGCACATATATTCAGCTCAATACACTCATGCCAAAGGCTTGCCACCAAAGGCCAAGGCCTAATCCCCCTAGGAAAATGTGCTTTTCTGTTGTTATCTTTCTCTCTCTCTCTCTTTCTTTTCCTTTCTTTCTTTCTTTCTTTCTTTCTTTCTTTCTTTCTTTCTTTCTTTCTTTCTTTCTTCCTTCCTTCCTTCCTTCCTTCCTTCCTTCCTTTTTCTTTCTTTTTTTTCTTTCTTTCTTTCTTCTTTCTTTCTTTCATTTTTTCTCTTTCTCTCCCTCTCTCTCCTTCCTTCCTTCCTTTCTTCATTCTTTTCCTCCTTTCTTACAAAATCTCTTGAGTATTGCCAAGTTGTTCTTGACTGTTAGCATTCTACATACGAGCTGTAGCTGGAGAACTGAATGTTAGGGGTTAAGATGGCTCTCAGACTTCCTTTGGACTATATGTATAAATTCATGTATTTCCTTTGCAGTCTAACAATGGCAAAGGGGCACAAAGTCTTCTTCCCAGGAAGTTTGCTAGAAAGAAAAAGAAATAACCTATTAGGGTCTCACATGTGCAAGAACCTCACCATACCATGAACCTTTCATAGAACAGAAGAAACTGTGGGCAATTTTCACCATTTTGATGAGTGGCACCACCATCCTCCAAGCTACAAATTGGAATTATTAGGGCCGGGTGTTTGGCTCAGTGGCTTAAGCGCCTGCCTGGCAGGCGTGAGGTTGTGAGTTCGATCCCCGGTGCCACAAACAAACAAACAAACAAAAAACCCCACAACAATAACAACAACAACAACAACAAAACACATCAAAAAGGAATTATTCACAACTCTTTTTCTTAGTAATTTTTTTTTATTTTAAAGATAGTAAAATACAACAGAACATAACAGAACAAAGTCAATCAAAACAAAGCAGTAGAACTGGTACAGAACTTCGAAGAAAGATAATGCAAATATAATAGCTACTATAGCATATCTTGTTATCTTCAGAATAGCTGACCATTCCAACAGGTATAGTAGAATTGAACCAAAAACAACACAGAATAAAACCAATAAAAACAGAATATAAAATAAAGCAAAAAATAATAATAATCAGAGTAAAGCAAAACAGTGAGAGCCATATTGGGCCTCAAAGACAAGACAGAAGAGAATCCCCCATATTTGCTACATTGCCTACTGTCATCTTCCAAAGAGATGCTGAGGTTGCCTACCAAAGGCCTGCAAAATCTATGAAACAATACTAGCATTTAGTTGCTTAATGTTCCTTAATTGCTATCAATTTAGCCAGACCTCCAAACCAGCAGGTTGCTTACGGGGGAGGGGGGGTGTGGATTGGTTGGGTTTGGTCCTTGATTCCAAGCCTGCGTGCTGGTGCTGCTGGGGCCCAGCGGAGTGGGTCCTGGAAGGGCCCATTCTCATTCTCCTCTGGGGGTCTGTGCCGGTCGCCCAGTCCTCCAGAGGGCAGATCAGTTGTCTTGTGGTTGGAGCCGGTGCCGCTTGGGCCCCCACAACTCTTTTCTTGCCCTCATTCTCTGCATCATATCACTTTCCTGTTTAAACCTCTTGAAGCTTTCAATTTCCCTCAGAACAAAATCAAAATTTCTAACTGGAACCTTCAATGTGTTGCATAATATAACCCTTGCCTTCCACACATTCAGCACACTTCAACCACACTGGCTTCCTTTTGATGCCATGAACATACTGAGCCCTCTTACCTCTCAGTACTCTGAGCTGTTTCCCTGTCCTGAAAAATGGACTTTTCCCAATTCTGTATGCATAGAGCTCACTTTTCAAGGCTCAGCCTAGTTTGCAGTTGTTTAGAGAAAGTTTTCTTCTAAAGTGGTTGATGCTAACCTTTTAATTCTCTGTGCATCACCTGTTTCTTTCTTACATCTTGAGAAATTTGTAATTTTTTCAGTTTGTTTACTTTTTTCTGTTTCTCTACTAGAGCAGTGGCACATCAAGAGCAAGAACCCTGTCTGTCTTGTCTTGTTCACTGATTTATCCACAGGATTTTGTGCACTGTTCATCCATTCATCCAATTGAATCCATTCTTGCAGGCCATATATGAATGCAAAACCTTGACTGTTGCACATATGCCTACTATGCTCCCCTCTCATTTCAGATTTTTAAAGAAAGGGACCCTATTTGGGAATATTTTCAGAATCCTTTAAACTGCATTCAATCAAACATCAGCAGATTTAAAAAGTTGAATTGTGTCCTGTGCTATGTAACCCGGTAAAGCATAGGCTGGAAGGTGTCCCAACTCTTCAATGAGTTTTCATTGCTTAGGGAGGTTCAGAGCAATCCAACTACAAATCAGTTTAAACACAGAATTTAGCAAGGCCCTGATCACTTTTTCTGATTATATCAGATATTGGAATTTAGTAAATAAACATAAAGTGGATTTGATGATGACTTTATAAGCAACGATCATTGAAAAAAATCACCTACCTGTCATCTGTAACTAGGAAAACAATAACATATACTTCAAACTTCTCTTCCTCTGGGAAAGACTACTGTGGGAGAAGTGTAGGAACTGAAAATACAAACAGGTTATGCAAAATGTTTTTTACAAAGTGACTTTGGAAGAGTATACTTGCTTATGGGTATATTGATAGATTTATTTGCTTGTAGGTATATTGAAAGATTTTTTTTCTTGTCTGCTGTATGTCCTTCCTTGTAGTAGTCTATTATTTCTTGTAGAAAAGGACCAGATCAAGAGTACAAGGTCAAGACTGTACTGGGACACTTGGGGGAAGGAGGAAGATCAAAATGGGAGAATGAGGAATCAGAAATCTGGAAAAGGGATTCTTGGGTATCCAGTCAAGATTCCTGGGCAGTCATGTGCAAGAGTTGAATTTATACAAGTTGAAAGGTGGCCTTTCCAGTCAATAAAGAAATGATACAGTCATCCTGCAGATTCCAGTAGAGCTTAGCTCAGCTTACACTGAAATATTTTCTTCCTGGCAATGGACTGTGCCTGCACTGTTTGCTTTCCTTGATTTTATTTCGCTTTTGGGGGAGGTTAAATTTACATAGTCTTTTTTTTTTTTTTTTTTTTTTGAGACAGGGTTTTGCCATGTAACTCAGGCTGTCTTTGAACTCAGTGTGTAGGTCAGGCTGGCCTCAAACTCATAGTCATCTTCCTGCCTTAGTCTCCTGAATGCTGGGATTACAGGTATGTGCCATTATGTCCAGCCTTACATAGGGGTTTTATCTAGAATTTCATTAGTATAAAATTTGCTTCTTCCTAAAATATGAAATTGGAAAATAGAAAGTTTTGACTGTTTTTTTTTTCTTTCTCTTTTTGGTGGTACCAGGGATTGAACTCATAACCTTGTGCTTGCTAGGCAGGTACTTATGCCACTGATCTATATCCCTGGCCTGAAAGTTTTGACTGTTTCCTTCAGGGTTCTTGAGGTTTTCTTCCCTCACCAGGAATATAAATGACATCATTTTAGCTTTCTATTTGATTTAAGGTCTTTTTAATGTTTGGTAGAAAAATGCAAGGATTCTGACACTATGTACTTAAACATAATGTAGACAATGATTCTGGTATTTAATTGTAGCTGTTAATGTAAAATTTGATGATGGCATCTCAGCTGGTACAATTAGCATTTAGTCACGTTATTTTTTATCACGGTGATACCACATTTACTGCCTTTCTGCTTTGAAGATGTCAGCAGTCTCTTCTATTCATTTAGAATTTTATGAGTTGAAGAGTTTGGCTTCAGGATTTCAAGGTTTTTAGGTCACAGTTGCTTAGAATTATTTGCATTTCTGCAGACCACAGATGATTCCTAGGTTTTTTTTTTTTTGTTTTTTTTTTTTTTTTTTTTTTTTTTTTTTTTTTTTTTTTTTTTTTTTTTTTTTTTTTTTTTTTTTTTTTTTGGTCCTTGAGCTGTTTTGAACAGGTCAAGGGTAAGAGCTTTGAGACTGTTTGAGCCTTCAGCACAGGTCCATTAGCTATATAACCTTGGACAAATCATTAACCTGACTGTCCCTCAGCTTCTTCATCTGTAATTGGGGATAATAATACCTGACCACTAGGAGCATTGATGAGAGGTTTGTGAAAGTGGCTTGAAATCTATAAACTCATAAATGAATTACAGTTGCATTGTGATAGTTGTCATCATTTTCATCATAACCATCTAAGTTAGCCCAAGGTAGAAGTTCAGGTGAATTGAGGGTGTTTATTTGTTAGATTTGCTCTTGTTTAATAACTGCATTCCTCAAAAGTATTTTGTGAATAAAGCCTAGATTTAAAAGTCCTATGGATGCTCATGCCATAGGACTTTTAAATCTAGACTTTATTCACAAAATACTTTTGAGGAATATAGTTGTTTTACAAAGAAGGTACTCCTACAAAGAAACAAATCCTCTTCATCTTCAAGTGACAAGTCTTTGTCATATTGATCACATAATTTCATCCTCTTGTGAAAGGTAGGATGGGGAATATTAAGTCTCTTTGATGCAAGGAAACACTTAGGCACAGGAAACCAAATAAAAGATTTGAAGTATCTTAGCAAGTTTGATGAGAAGCATGATGACTTGTTATCAAGAATACCAAAATATAATAATCTTTGGTCAAGAAGTAAGGGTTGATTTTAAAGAATCCTCATTGAAGGAAAAGCAGACTGGCAGGAGAAGGACAGGAACTTAGAGCTACTTCAGAGAGACAAAGGGAGGGAAATGTGATCAAGTACATTAAACAATCTATTTTTGAGGTCTGGACTCCACAGATAAATGCTGGATAGTTATAAAGGGGAGGAAAATGTGATCAAGTACATTAAGCAATCTATTTTTGAGTTCTGGACTCCACAGATAAATGCTGGATAGTTATAAGTCTCTTTTTATTTTTATGGTGATCAGATTATTTTCTAAACTGGTTGAAGCATGCAGACATGAAAATAATGCTGACTAAAGCTGTAGAAGACTACTTGGATGGCTCTCCTTGAATAAAGGGAAACTACCTCCACTTGAGCTAAACCTGGCCCCATCTCCAAATACTGATATGTACAGGGCTGGCTAAGCTATTTCCTTCTCTCTTCAATTGGCTTTAAGCAATGTAAGCAGGGCTATCTGAGGTACTGATGTATAATCTTTGAAGCTAGCTGACAATTTCCTGTTTCCTTGCCTTGTGTCTCTCTGTAAATTGTTGAGCCCAGCAGGATGGAAAAGCCACATAGCTCCAGAAATGTCAACTGGATTTGAGACTCAAGATGAGAGGTTATGACTTCCCAGGGCACAAAAGTTTACATATCAGAAACTGAAGCAACAGCCTCCTAAACATTTAAATGCTACCCCAATAGAGTTATGCCGATTGGTCTTTCTGCATACTCTTCTCTCTGCATGTTGCAGAGGTGCTTTCTGTCCTAGCTAAGCCTAGCTCACAGGCTCATGTAATTCCTGCCATTCTCATTTGTCATTCATCCTCAAGCCACTTCCTTCTTCATGAATTAATAAATTCTGGGTGAGGCCCTAGGTCAGGGCATTTGTCCTGTGAATCTTCATTTGGATTGGACTCAGGACCCCTTCGCTGCCTGTAACTATGAATATGTGTTTATTTTGCCATGGATTGCACCAGAGGTGGTAGATTGGAATTAACTTGGTGGGATTCCAATAACATTTCAATGGGGTTACAAATATAAACTTTCCAGACTGCAAGGAGGTTGGGAAAAGGGATTACAAAATTCAGATTACGATAGAAGCAAATTGATTATTTTGTTTGAATTCTGGTATCATCTTAAAAGAACTGGTGGGTCACTTACAGGTGGGCAGCTTAGCTTTTAGTGAGTCAACTTCTTTAACTGAATCAAGGTCAAACTTTGTACATATGATAAAGAGAACAGGTCATTTGTTGCCAGGGTAAGGGGACAGCCCAAGGCACAGATTACACAGCGATGCTATCTATATGGCTGCTGTTTCTCTTCTTGAAGTCCTGGATTGAGAATCTTCCTCTCAACTCTAGATTAATACTGGTTTCTTGAGGACATTCAACTTAATGGACATGGGCATATCATGTCTTTTCTGCAAGTAAGGAAAAGTTGGTCATGCTAGGTTGACCTAGCAACTGGGTCACAATATGACAAGCATAATGTATCTGCTAGAGCTAGATTTTTTAAACTTCTTTAGTCAGAATTCTTTGTGTTGTTTGCAAATTATATAACTTGCATATGTCTGTCCTGAGGGGAATAACTCCAAATTTCTACCTGAGATTCTTCTGTCAAAAGAGTGAGAATACTTTTATTCCTCTATTTGGCTTTGACAAGCAGATGCAGGGCCCTCACATTGCTATTGTCAACTGTGGTGAAGCAGTGTGGTTTTGGAGTCAGCTAAAGGCAGTTGCTTTCTGGCTCCCAGCTTCTTGGCTCCCCAGTTTCAGGGTGGGGTAGCAGAAGCCCTGCTGGTGGCTATGATTGGCAGCAGGCCTGACTTTGGGACTGTCCCTTGAAGGCTGGGTTGGGTTTAGGTTCTTCAGCCTTCCCAGTGAGTCTGTAAACATTTTAAACTCTTGTTAGCAAAACCGACAGCAATGAATTCTGTTGTCCCCATTTGGCCCCTATTTATGTGCTCACTTCGGCAGCCCATATACTAAAATTGGGACAGTTAGTCCCTTTTTGAACTATGATATTGTATAGAGGTGGTACTTAGGCTGGGCATGCTGTGGTGCGGCTTTCTAGTCAGGGTCTGATGCTTTCAATGGCTCACAGTGGCATCACTAAATCATGGTCTGTGTTTCATCAGGTGTTGAAGTTGTGAGGTGACCTCAGTGATGCTGGGGTGAATGGTTCTTGGCACAGCTGGCAGCCTTGGGCCACATTCATCCCTCCTCACTGCTCTTTCATCTTCATTCCCTCAACGCACTCCAGTGGCAAAGGGGGACAGAGGGCTCAGCCTACAGATGCCTCCTTCGATGGAGGAGAGAAGGTGGCATGGGGTGGGTGGGGGTGAGCTAAATTGGTTTCCAGCTTTCCTTTTATTGTTTTTTTAACTGCAAACTACCAAACTGCTGTTTTCATGCCTTAGTAAAACTCATCAAGTTTCTTTATTTCACCATTGTTTTACTCTCACTCTAATTCTGGCCATAAACCTTCATCAATCACCTACTCTTAAGTGTTTTCTTATGGATATTTGCCCTTGCCACCCCATATGCAGCATCCTGGAGTGCAAATCGTGTCCAGGGACCCATGCATCTTTGTCCTGCCTTACACACATCTCCTCTGCCTTAATGATCTTCAGTCATGTTGATGTCTTTGCTCT
The DNA here is from genome assembly GCA_004363535.1 of Dasyprocta punctata. Lineage (NCBI taxonomy): Eukaryota > Metazoa > Chordata > Mammalia > Rodentia > Dasyproctidae > Dasyprocta > Dasyprocta punctata. The sequence continues at coordinate 12,863 of RJWM01040453.1, forward strand.
CTCAGTTCCCCTTTTTGCCTGCCAGTAGCCTTGCCAGCATTGGGCTCTATACGCTCCACATATTGAAACTCAAGGAGTTACTCTTCAGACTTTAACCTAGAAGCTGAGCTCCACTCACATATCTCCCTCCCTCCCTCCTTCCCTCTCTTCTTCCTTCTTTCCTTTCTATTTCTAAATACACCCTGAGTTTCTGTTCCAGTTTTAGAGGCGTGCAGGCCTGTAAAATGTTTGAATATGCATATTCTCAAAGTGTTCACCTAACATCATCCTCTATTACTAGAACGGGCCTGCATTTCTTTAAAGGTTAACTATTGAGGCAGGTCAGGCTTTAATTAAATGAAACAAATTGGGAATTACTGATACCAAATTCAAAATTGCCTAATTTAACATTCAGTGGTCATCACCCTGACCTTGAGCAAGAGCTCTCATATGCACAGAAGTCAATGCTTCCTGTCAGGGGGGAAGGGACAGTTTGTTCAGAGCAGGTTTCAGCAGTTATCTGCATGTAGAGACTGTCCCCCATGGTTGTGACGGCCTGGCCATGTAGAAGCAGCGTGAATTATTCATGTGAGGAAGACAAATTAGAGTTAGAATCAGGTGCTCTCTCTTCCCTAGTGAGGACTTTGCCAATTATGATAAAGAAGGAGCTCACTCCATGCAAGCCACAGTCTCACTGTTACACTGTGCTTAACCTAGATTCCCTAACTGGGTTTGGAAATGGATTAGTGGATGATGAGCTTGTTTTAAAGGTGATAGCGTCTTCAAGAGATTGAGAGTTACTTTTACCAATGGTTTTAAAAGTAAAATGCAAGGCTCAAAGGGAATTGTTTCAATAGTGTTTGTTGTGGAAAGCCTGTTATTGTAAATTCATTTTGGAGAAGCTGCTGTTCCTGTCAAGGTATTAAAACTACTACTGCAAACATAATTTCAGAACAGGACTGAGGGACTCCCTGTTTAAGATGACAGAATTATAGGAGATATAATGATTTGCTTGGTTTGATTTTCCAGTTACTTCTAGGGCACTCTGCTTTAAGGACTGGGGAACATACCAGTTATTGTTCTTAGGTGGCTTATGGCCAGGTGTAAAGGGAAACAATCTCATCATGCCCACTCATCAACCATCCCAAGCCTTCCGTATCAGGGATGGATGCTCTTGACTGAAAATTGTGAGGTGGTACAGTGAAGTTTCAAAATTTACAACTGTGCTACTAAATAGGGCAATATAATGGTCCTTCCACTCTGAATTCTCATCTGATACTAAGTATCTTTGTTCTAAGTATTAAAAAATTAAAAAACTTCCCGTGTCATGGATAATCAAGCCAATCAAACATTTATTGAGCTCTTGCTGTGTACTAGGCGCTGCTAGGAGCTGGGGTGAGTTACCAAAGTTGTAAGATATGGGCGTTAGGGAAGATAATAGTGAAGTCAGATGGTAATCTAAAACCAGATAGATCATATCATTAAGCCATGGGCTTCTTCATAGTGGATCTGGCTTCACTCATCAGGGGAGGCTTCAGTTGGAAATTGCAGGGTAGTGAAATTGGAGCCAGTTCTTGAAGCAATAAAAAGTAGCAAAGGAGGAAAGAGGCTGGTATAAGTGAGTTGAATGATGTGTAATGCAAAATTGTATGTCTTACTCAGGAAAGTGTGGCTCCCCTTCTACATTAGAAGGTTTAGGTGGTCTGATAATATTTTCAGATCTGGAATGATATAAAATGTGTATGTATTCCTAATTTCTGAAAATTATTTGAATATATAGATAAATTCGAGGGTATTATAATCCAGTTAGAGAGACTAGAGAAACCAGCAGAAAAGACTGTTTTTCTTGCACTCAGATTGCACATGGAAAGTATAACTCTTAGGTCTAAGACTGTCATTGCATTGACTCATTCACCAGCATTCTCAATTTCTCTTTTATGTCTTTTGCCACATATATTCATTTGTCAAATAAATCCCGCTATCCTCTTCATTTGCTTTTGCTTATGGGAAATGAGATCAACCAGTGCAAGGAAGCATGGCAGATTTATAGCTTCTAATCTCACTTGCACCCGAGAAAGTGCTTTTACTTATTCCCATTCAAGTTCCTCTTTGAATCTGCCTCAGTTAGGATGTTCAGCAGGCAATGAACAGCATACACCAACCTGAGGTGAGGTCAGTGGAAGGATTTGTTGCCGAGTTGTGGGCAGAATTATGAGAGAGAAGCAAGACATAGTAAAGCACACAGGGCTAGCAGCAGAGGGAAAGCCATTGCTCCCATTAGCCTGCAGAGCACAGGAGACCACTAGGATCTGTAGCCATGAGGGATGTCTCTAATGGAGGCTGTGGCCCTCAGGAGAGGAGGTCTGCCACTGGCAGGTCACAGCCAGGTAGGAGACCCAGAGGAGCTTGTATCAAAAATTCACCTTTCTCCTCAATCCAAAGCCAGAATGAGGAAACTGACTGGTGCAATCTATAACTGTCGACCTCTTGGGATATAGGACAGAGTAGAAAAGTATGGGTTCTCTCTCTTTCCTGGCTGCCATGATGTGAGCAGCTTTCTTTCACCCAGACCCTTCTATCATGCCATTTCTGCCTTAGAGCCAGCTGACTAGGGACTGTAACTATGAGCCAAACTAAACCTTTCCTGGCTACACTCCACATTCAGTGTAGCTGTATACATT
>RJWM01040454.1:0-15509 GCA_004363535.1 Dasyprocta punctata
GGCAGTGGGATCTCAGCTCCTGGGCGTGGGGCTGGGGATGACGGTGCTGCCCAACCTCACAGCCCGGAAACTCGGATGGCGGCCTGCAGACAGAGGCTGGCTGTGTGCGCGGGGGAGGGCGCTGAGCAGGGTGCCACTCGCCAGGAGGGGCACACGGGGCCTCTGTGTGGACAGACAACACGGCCACCCTGTGTCACGGCGTCCCTCCTGAGTTACGGGGTGGACACCAAGGGCCACCTGCCGACCACCCCAGCCTCTGCCCTCAGGCTGCCCCGCGCCAGCTGCTCCAAGCCACCCAGCCTCCCTGGCCCTGGGCAGGTGGGCGTGAGTGAGCCCAGCACACTTCTGCAGCTGCTCTGTGAGTGTGCAAAGAAACGGGGAGGACTGTGTCAGCGTACACTGTGCATGTGAGCGCGGAATGATGGATGCGATCACATGTGTCAGCGGGACTGTACCGTGGGCGCCGAGAGCTGAGACACTAACTATAAGCAGCTGGGGAAGGGAGGCCCCCTCGAGGGAGTGTCCCCAGTCCACAGTGGCTGGGTCCCACTGGCCCTGCTGCTTCCACCAGACACGTCCGAGGGACTCGGAGGGTCCTTCCAGGTCCCCACGCCTCCTCCCACCTGGCTCCGCCCCTCCCTCTGCATAGTCTGCTGCTGTCCCGCAGAGCAGGTGTGGCCGTCGGTGCGACTGCAGGACACATCGCTCAGGCTCCTCCAAAGAGGCCGGAACCAGGCGGGATCGCCACAGCCAGCAGGTATTGCTTGTATAATTAAAAAAAAAAAAAAAAAGTGCAAGGGAGATAAAGCAAGAGATTTTCAAAACACTCTCAGGCGAAAATGTTCCCTTATAATTAGGTCGGGAGGACCAGAAACACTATTTAAAAGAACAAGTTCTTAAAAGTTCTACCTCAACTCTTCATTCACCAAAAAGACGAGGCAACAGCATGCTGAGTCCTGAAAGGGAAGCCAGGCAGAAATGGAGGCCTGGAAGGGACAAATGAGGGCGACTACAAAACCGCAAACACGAGGACACGCCCCCCGGGCACGCCCCTCCCCGGACACGCCCCCCTGATGTGTACAGGAGACTGACCTCCTGCCCCCAGTCCTCCCCAGCTGCCCCTCTCCTTCCACCTGCTGGCACCAGGTTCTCGCCTGAGCCCTGGGGTTGGAGTTCATTTGCCTCCTTTGGGGAAAAGTGTGCTGTGGATCCTGCACTATTAAAAATCATGACCCTCTGATGTTTCAGGTTTACCCGTGGGCCTTCCCTTTACACCTAATGATGCTGTAGTAGAAAATGCATGCCCCCTCCCTGCCCAGCCAGTACACTTGAGTTTCTTAGTTGCCCAGGTCACAGTTCCTGTTCCAGTTCCCGTCGCGCCTGTCTCCTAGAAACGGCTGGTCACTGTGATACAGAGCTGGTCACTAAGACGCACGTGGTATAAACCAGTCCCCAATGACAGACCTCCGCCTCTGCACTTCCTGCTAGCTCATCCCATGTAAGCCCTGGACCACAGAGAGCAGGGCCTGGTATTTTGGGAAGGACCCAATCAGTGCCTGTCAGTGTAAATAAATCTGCCTCCAAATCCCAGGTATTGTTTCTGTGTTTCTGCTTGCCATTGCATTTATATGTGCAAAGGGAACTTTTTAAATCCTTGCCAGAGTATCTCAAGAATTTCCTACTGCCTGGCGCAGGACCGATCTGGGCAGAGAGGCAGCAAGAGTCACCCTTACCGTCAGCACTGGTGGGGTCCAGCTCAGGACAGCGGGCCTGCTACAGCCAGAGCCCCAGCACAGGGCCACCGGGAGACAGGGTCCCGTGGACAGCCTCCTTCTCCACCAGTGCCCACCACCTCCTGCTTGGATCACTCTCTTGCTCTTTCTCCTTCCTTCCCTCCCTCTCTTCCCTCTTTCCTGCACTTGTCCTGGTCCTTGCCTCTCTTCTGTCTTTGAACAATTCTTGGCAGGTAGATAGCATTTCTGGAAAAATCACTACCTGACTTGGATTCCAAACACAGAACCACGAACCTGCTGCCCTGGCCGAGACGATCTGAATTGTCCAGGAGGCCCAGGAGAGGCTGTTTGCCCACAGCAAGCAAACAACCTCCAAAGCCAAACAAACCTGCCCACAAGTGCAGGGCCGCGCCGCAGCCCCAGCCCGCCACCACTTAGCGGAAACCGGAGCCCCAGCCGCCGCCCACCCCCAGGGACGGGGGAGGGGTGTCCGGGACCACAGGCCAGGCAACAGGGTGGCTAGCACTGCACTCGCCAGTGATTGGAATTACAAAGCACCATGCACGAAAGCAACCCAGAGGGCGAAGGGAGAAATACTGCTCTCCCCGCACCCCTGAGAATAACGCTGTCACCCGCGTCACCGGATTACAGTGATCAGGGTTGCTGGAGGGAAGTCACCTCTACATCATAAACTCAGTGTGCTAACCGCTAAGTGTGACCAGTCAAGAGATAAATAGAAACCAAGGCCTGCCCTCAGTCTTCTCTCCCCATCGCCCTCCTCCCTGTCCCCACTGGACAGCCCCCCACCCCGGTCCCCTGATCACTGCGACGCTCCTCTCCCTGCAGCCTGCCCTCCTCCCCAGCCACAAAACCCCTCTCTCGGTGCCCGAGCCCTTCCACTGGGCCCCTCGGCCTTGGGACCGTAACCCAAGTGCCCAGCAGCCTGGGGCAGCTGCTCTGGCCCCATCCCCTGTCCCAGAGCTTCTGCTGTGGCCTCCTCCGCCCTCCCATGCAGCCGCCCCACCATCAGGACACAACACTTCTGTCACCCCCCAAATCTTTATGCTGCCCCTCTGCCATCAGAGCCTCCCCATCCTGACCCCCGCAGTCGCTGGCCTGTCCGCCATCCCTGTGGCTCTTCCCTTTCCAGGAGGCCACAGACGTGATTCACACAGGAGGGAACCTTTGAAGTCTGACTTCTTCCATTCAGGCTCCGGCATCTGCGATTCACCCACGTGTCTGCACAGATCCGCTGTTGACTCTCTTGCAGCCCCCGGTACAGCAGAGCCACAGTTTGTTCAAGCAGCCTGCACTAGCAGGAGCCCTGGGCTGCTCCCAGTTTGGAGCAGATACACGAATAAAGTGACAGCAGGCCGTGCACCAGGTTCAGGTGTAGGCATGTTTTTATTCCTCTTGCATAAATAACATTAAGAATGGGAACGTTGGGCTATTTGGTAGGCACACAATAACTTTGTAAGAAACCGGCCAACTGTCTACTGGTGTGGTTTTATTGCTGCAATTATCGCTTTATTTATTTTTAATTTTTGTTAGTTTGTTTCTTTTTTAAGACAATGCCTTGCTATGTAGTTCAAGCTGATCTGGGGGATCTTCCTGCCTCAGCTTTCTGATTGCTGTGACTGCAGGCGTGGACACCATGTCTGCCTGTTTTTCCCTTTAATGTCAGGAGTTTCAGGTAATCTGCAGCCCGGCAGGTTTGACAGTATCAGGGTGTTTTTGTTTTGCCTTTGAACAATAATAATAAGTGTATCATGACTTTTCCTTCCCTCATTGGACATAGTCCAGGCCGTCCTCACACTGTCCCTGTTCCAGGGTCTCCCCCGGGCCCCTCATCCCCATCTCGTCCGTCAAGGGCTGCAGTGGCCTCTGTGCTTCTCCCCACCACAGCCCGGGCCGGCTCCTGCCCCGCACACCGCACAGGCCACCAGGCCACCCGGCCGCCCTGCGTCCTCCCCACAGCAAAGCAACTAGAGAGGGGCCCAGAAGCAGATTCGTGAGTTCCCCTCTGTGCCCCTGAGAATCCAGGGCCGGTGGAGGCCACTGTGAGGCCCTTTCTGCCCCGCCCTCCAAGTGTCATCCTCCACCTCGCCCCACCCCAGGACATCTCCCACCCAGCGGGCCGGGCCAGGTCGGAGTGTGTGGGTGGGTGGGCTCCCCGCCTCGGGCCAGCCTCATACCCTGCGGCCCCCACACAGGGCTGGGCACACAGCACAGGGACTGCAGCCTCAGCCTCACGGACACAGCCCAGGGCCCACAGCACCCAGGCCGCCAGGAAGCCGGCGGCGCTCTCCGGGTCCACTCCTCGAGTGGCGGGTGTGGCGCATGCTGGGCCAGGTGTGTCGGGCTACAGTGTGTTTCTTGGAAACAGATAAGGAGGAGCTGATTCTCAGGGGCCGCTCTCACCCTGCACCACCCACCATTCCCTGGACCAACCCTGCTCCGTCTGGGCTCCGGGCCCAAGCCGGTGGTGCAGATCCCCGAGCCCGGGTAACCGGAGCTGCAGGTAAGGGCCCCCCGGGGCCCAGAGGCAGCCTTCTCCCTTTGGCTGCCAGCACTGCACAGCAAGGCTCCGGGGCACTGATTCCAAAACCGGTTTATCCTGTTCTCCAGCTGAGCCCGGGGACTGCTGGGGGGCACCCGCGTGAGACCCCAGGGCCCGTGCGGAGCGGGTTGGGTGCAGCAGGGAGGCCTGGGATGCGGCCTGGACACACAGCCCTGCAGAGGCGTTCCCGCCTGCTGAGACTGAAGGCAGCAAGCCAGCGGCTGTGGGTCAACTCGGTCCTGCTTGCTCGCACTGGAGCAGCCCCTGGCAGCTCCCCAGGGCTGGTGCTCTCTGACATCCTCACAGCTGCATTTTAGGACCTGACAAAAAGAAAATCTGGGTGTCCCACACCCCTGCACACACAGCATCTGCACGCACTAAGAGAGTACATGTCTCGGATTCCACTGTCTCCCGTGACAACCCACTTTACAGATGAGGGACTGAGCCACACGGCGACTGCCTGTCACCGACCTGGGCTTTTCTCTGCACCCCAGACCACACCAAGTCCCTCAGGCATGTGATGAGCCGTGATGTGGTGCCCAGATTCCCGTTTCCATGGACCGTGGGGTGGCCCGCCGGAGACTGCTCGGCCAGACACCAGCAGGGAGCTGTGACCACCACGGCCACGCCGGGCACGCAGGTTTTGCTACAGACAGACGCAGGCGTGGGCTCGCTGCCTGCGTGCAAACTGAAGCAAAACCCAGCGGTTTTGGTAAAATCGCAACTCACAGAGGATCGATATGTGCTCAGAGAGAATCGGAAATAAGACAAAATGATCACTGCAACAGCCACAGAACTGTGTATGCTGTATTCCGCACCCCCCGCCCCGAGATTCAAGAAGAGAACATCATTTTACATTGATAATAAGTCTTAACTTCTGTGAATATTTTTGGTACAAGTTCAGAGTCGTGCGCTGCTATTGTTGTAAGGAAATGAAAAGGACAAACGCCCAAGCAGCCCAGACTTAGCTTTCAAAATACACACACGGCAGAGACTTCACCCACCTCTGGATGGTCAAACTGTCCCCACGGGTCATCTGGAGCTAAACGGCATCTCAGATGACATCTGGTCAACCTCTCGTCTTACAGGGAGGAAGCCGAAGCCCCAGAGGACTCCCCCACCCTGCCTCCTCCCGGGTGCCAGGCTCTCCCCCAGGTCACGGCATATCTGCAAGGCCATTTCCTGGCTCCCCAAGCTGGCCCTGAACCCGGCCGGCGCAGTGGACCGTGGCTCAGGTCCTTTCCTAAAGCAGATGCAGTGTCACGTGGAGAGGTTGCGCGGGCTCCCTTGGGCCACCTGAGCAGGAAAAGGGGGTCGGTCGTACCCCTCCACCCACAGCCCCCTTTAAAGCTAGGAGCCTCCCCACACCCCTAACACCCCTGGGTGGTGCTGTGACTCAGTCTTCTGGCAGCACTCCCCACGCTTGGGGTTCACATCCTACACCTCCAGTCGCACCTTCTCAGGTTTAAACCCCTCACCCCTTTCTTTCTGGCAGCTTCAAGAAAGAACCCGCGGGGTCTGGGGCGGAGAGGCCTGGCGGAAGCGATGCACACTGCCCTACCCAGCTGCTGCTCCCTGGCCAGCCCCGCACCCCCACACTCGGCCCGCACCTGGATGCAGGTGCCCTGAAATCCAGGCCCACAGCTGAATTCCACGGAGCAGCCCCAGGCTCCAGTCTGCCCTCTGTGGGCTTGGAGGGGAAGGGAAGGGGACGGACGAGGAGCCCAGTGACCCGAAGGGCCCAGGAGCTGCAGGGGGCGCCGCTGGAAGCAGAGCCCATCCCTGCCCTGTCCGGGTTTACAGGGGCCAAAGGCTCATCTCCCCTGCCTGCCCAGTGTCTCTGAGGCTCAAGAGGAAGGATCCTGTCTGCTTCCTGCCTCAGCCTAACCAGCACCGCACAGCCCTCTGTGGCTCTGTCCAGGAGGCAAAAGCTCCGGGCGAAGGCAGCCAGCGCCTGAACCTCAGCGAGGCATCGGGTTTCCTTGACACCCAGCTCAGCCAAGCGCAGCACGGAGCTCGCAGGCACTTTCCAGAGGAGAAAGGCGGCTCCCAAGGCTTCTCACCCGTCAGAGGCTGCGGTTCCGGTGCTGGGACCCGTGCCCTCCCTGCCCGGCTGCAGCCTGCACTGGGTTCTGGCTCAGCCCAGGGTGTCGGGCGGTCAGGAATAACAGCCCGGCCGCCCCCACCCTCGGAGCCTGCAAGGCAGAGCCCTGGCTGTGTGCAGAGACGAAACCCAGCACAGCGGTCTCAGTCTCGGAGGAGGCAGTGTCTGGAAGCCACCTGTCCAGGTGTCCCCACTCCGTGGCTGTGTGTCCCTCCTCCCGAAGCCACCTGTGCAGGCGCTCCCGGCCCCACCCCTCTCCTACCATGTCTCCGTGCCCGCTGCCGGCTGCAGTACAGTCTAGGTTCCCGGTCCAGGGTCCCCCTTTTCCTGCACAGCCAGACCCTGATCTGCAGGGCAGTGTCCCGCCCGGCCCAGCCCCGCTGGCCCAGCCTCCGTCCCAAGCGGAAGAGGGGGCTCCTTTCACAATAAAAGCCCTGCCCAGCTCAGGGGTGGGACCAGGTCGCCCTGTGGGGTGCATGGGGGGGCTATGAGCCCAGCTAGGGCCCCCCACTCACACCCCAGCTGGCCACAGAGCCTGGGAAAGACGAGTCTCTCTTGGCACCTCTTTCCGGCTTGGGCTCAGCTCCCAAGGGCGGCTTGGAAGGAAAAAACTGCTGACCATTTAGGATCATTAACAAGGAGCAGATTCTCTCCTGGAGAAGGGATCCTTGTTAGAGTTGCTGGAGTCCAGGCTGGGCTCACCTCGAGGGGCCACGGTCTTGGTCACGGCTGCCTGCTCTGCAGGAGAAGAGTTCTGGGTTTGAATCCACAGCCCACAACCGGCCTGGTGGCCTTGCTGCTAACAGCTGGTGGCTTTCAACCAGTCCCTGGGGCTCTCAGGGTCCCACTCTGGGACCCTAGGGTTCTTGAGAGCTGCTAGGCAGTGGTGGAGGTGGGGCGGCGTCCGCAGGAAGGCACCCTGAGAGTCCCGCTGGGCCAGGCTGAACCTGCGGGGGAAACAGGTCCCCGGCGGGTGCCTGCCCCGGGGGGACTGGAGGGGCTGACAGGTGCAGGCGAACTTAGATCCCACGAGGAGCGAGTCTGGAGCTGTAGAAGTAGACTGGGGTTGAAAGATGAATCCAGCCGCGTTCGGCTGTGTAACCCGGGACAGACTGCCTGCCCCCCTGCCTCGGGAAGTCCGGCAGGAAGTCTTCAGTGGACAGCGGATGTCGGGAGCACCCCCTAGCTGCGCCCTGAAAGGCCCCTTACCACGCCTGGGCTGGGAGCCCCCGTACAGCCGTGGGGACCTTCTCAGCTGGTCCCAGGACCCGAGCAGCAGGCTACAGCGCAGGAAGGGCAGCGTCGGCCCAGGCTCTTCCCGATGCCAACCACTTCCGTGGGGCAGGAGCCCGTGGGGCGGCGGACCCCATCTCCGAAGATCTGAACACGTACTCAGCCCCAGGAACCCTGATTCCCAGCGTCATGGACCGTGGTCCCCTCGGCAGGGACAGAAAGGAAAACGCACTGAGCTCCCTGTCAGTGGGCAGGCTCCGCACATCCAAGCCGAAGACCGGCCCAGGAGTGCCACAGCCGTGCTGCCACCTGGGGTCCTGGCCTCATGGGGGTCACGCAGGAGCTGAGATAAACCGGTACTGCGCACACAACCGAATCCCACCCGTCCCAGGCCAGGAGGTGACCGCGTGCTGTGTCCCGGGCCTACAGTCCCCCTCGTCACGCTCACTCCACAGCATCTCCCACAGGCGCTCAGGGACGAAGCCCAAGTGAAGCCCGCACTGCTCCAACTCAGCCAGCTGACCTGCAGAACTGGCATCCTTGAAACTCTTCCACCATACAATTGCCTAGCAACCTGAGAAGGGCTGGGTGTGGGTTTCCCCAGAGGCCTGTGGGTTAAGAGGCCTGGTCCCCAGGGCGGCACTGGCAGGAGGCAGCAGGACCTTCAAGAGGAGGCACCTCGTGGAGTTCTCTTGGTCACTCAGCCAGTGCTTTTGCTCTGGCACTGACGCCCACCGCATGCTGCCTCCCCACAGACCGAGGAAAGCTGGGAAAACTGGAACTAAGAATTGGGGCCGTGGCTGCTACTGCATCCCCCCGACAGTGTGGAGGAGTCTTTGTGACCAGTCCATGGAAGGTGTTTGAAAGCATTTGGAGGGGGTCTTAGTTGCTCATCACTGAGACACAACACCCAACAGCCACAGCTTACGGGAGGAGAGGTTTATCTGGGCTCAGGTTTTCAGTTTATACTCAGCTGGCTCCAAGGCAGGAAGGGTGCAGTGGAAGGGGCTGGCACAGGAGAGCTGCTCACCTCATGGTGATCAGGAAGCAGGGAGAGAGGGATGAGCTGGTGAGGGAGGGGCACTCTGCCAGGCCACACGCCCGTGACTACCTCCAACCGAAAGCAGCTATGGTCCCTGTGATCCAATCACCTCCCACACACAGGGGGCTTCGGGGGCCACCAAGACCTAAACCATAGCGCAGGCTGGAGAAAGTCTGGGATGCTGGAAGCACAGCAGATCGCCATGAGGCGGCAGAAGGACAGTGTGGACAGTGCAGGGAGGTTTCGGGCAGCAGGGAGGACCCTGGGGAACTGGAACGGAAGTGACCTCGCTGTACTGGGGCAGAGAACGTGTGTGCACTGTGCCCACGTCGTGGCGCGGAGCTGAAAGGTGATGGACTGGATTGGCCGGCAGAGGAGACAGCAAGGTGGCAAAGCCCTGATGGGGGTCTAACTTGCTGCATTTAGCCAAATTTACGCTGAGAATCAGAAGCGAAGAGGAGCAGGAGAGAAGAAAACTTGGGGGAATCTGCAGCTCTCCCTGAGGAGCGCAGGGAAAGGCCCAGCCCAGGAGGACACAGTCGCTGGTGCCCATAACCCGAAGCCAACTGGTGTTGGCTTCCAGGGAGAGGAAAGATGCCGAGGACATCCCAGAACCTGGCAACGCGCCCCCTTCACGGCTCAGACGCAGGAACTGGAAGCTACTAATACTGTGTGCATGTGTTGGGGCAGAGGGAACTACGGGAAATCTTTCCATTTTGCTGTGAATCTAAAAATGCTCTAAAAAGTAAAGACTTTGGGAGGAAAAAGCATGGAAAAGAATGGGCGTGCACCAAGTTAATATTTTTTTAATCTAGGTGATGGTTACATAGTACTTATTCTTTTTTAAATTTGTGAAGTAGTTTAATCATTCAGAAAAGTAAAGAGAATGATGAGAAAAAAAGTTTTTGAAAGAGTATTCATGGTTAATATCTTAGAGGTTTTTTTTTTAAATTTCTAAACAACTAATAATAGTGTAACATATTGCTAGGTAGGAAAAAAATTCTGTATTAATGGAGCAATGTAGAAAGCTTGGGCAAGACACTGGTGCATTCCTGTAATCTGAGCACTTTGGGAGGCTGAGGCAGGAGGATTGTAAGTTCAAGCCAACCCTGAGCAATTTGTCAGAATCTTGTCCTTAAATGGGGATACAGCTTAATACACAGGTCCTGAGTTTGATCTCCAGTACTGCCCCCTCCAAAAAAAAAAAAAGACAAATAAAAAGAAAGGAGACAGAGAGAAAGAGGGAGAAAAACAGCAAGCCCAGAAATCAAACCTATTATATGTTAGAATTTAAACACTTGAATTGTGGGGCCATCATAAATCAACAGGTCTTGAAAAACATTCACTGTTACAGGAATTCTGTAACCACCAAGTAGTTTAGCATTGTAAAAATCAAATCACATTTTTAAAATATAGCATAACATAGACGTGAGTAGGTACACTTCTCTGGATATACTATAAACAATGGGTATTATGTATTGCATTAAAGATCTTGAAATTTTGAAACATTAAGAACTCAGTACATTAAAGGGTATACATTAAAACTTTCACACCAGAAATAAAAGTTAATAAACTAATACAGCAAAAATGTTCAACCTTATTAATTACAGTAAAGAAATACAAACGAAAACAAGTAACATTTTATACCAATTAATTTTTAAATTTAATTTATGTGACTATTAATCATGACTCTTGCCGGGCATGGTGGCACATGACTGTAATCCCAGCACTCAGGAGGCTGAAGCAGGAAGATTGTTGTGAGTTTGAAACCAGTCTGGACTACAAAGTGAGCTCAAGGCCAGCCTGAACTGCATAGTGAGACCCTGTCTCAAAAAAACCAATCATGACTCTCAACTTCAATTTATTAAAAGACACCTAGCAGATTAGTGAACCACACACCTGGATGTGTCTGGGTGGGTCCCAGGGACGTGACTCAGGGACTAACTCGCTCCTAACCCTTTCCTCTCTGTCACTGTTTCCAAGCCACTGTGTTCCCTGGCCACCACCAAGTGAGTAGCTTTGCTCCATCGCACCCTTCTGCCACAATGTCTCTCCCTGGAGCCAGTCAACCAGGGACTGAACCCTTCAAACTGTTAAATTGCATATGTCAAGCACTTTGTCCCAGCTACAGGAAAACTGATCAATACAATGTGTAGTACTGGTGATAAGATTGAGATCAAGTGCTGTAGTTAAACAATTTCTGGTAACAAAATTATTGGAACAATACTTTTAAAAAGGCATCATGCACGGCAATGTGTTTTTAAAACCTTTGGGTTTGGTTAATCTCATTCCCAGGAATTTGTTGCAAGAAAATCATTCCAAAGAAAGGGGGAAACTATATTGATGGTGTTGTCACAGCAATGTTATTTACAACCACTAACCACTATGGTCACAACGTGGGTAGTGTCCCTGAAGGTCCGTGTTAAATACTCTGTCCTAAGGGTGGTGCTCTGAGGAGGTGGCAGAACCTTTAGGGGGAAGAGACTGTTGGGGTCCTGCCAAAAGGGCGCCCTGTCTCTTCTTGTGTTCCTAGTCAGAGACATAAACACCTGCTGTCCAGTCGCATGCACACCCACTCTGCGTCCTCCACGAGCCACAGGGCGCAGCAGCCAGGCAAGCCCCTCGCCAAGGTCTGAACCGCACTGTTCATCCTTGGAGCCTCCAAACCTTGAGCTAAATAAAACTTTCCTCTTTTCAAACTTTGTTGCCTCAAGTATTTCACTGAAGTAACATAAAGCCAAAAAATATGGTCACGAATGGAAATTTCCTAGTGCACTTCAATAAAAACAACCTGCCATCTGCCAGCTGGATGACAGGGGTTAGTCTCTAACCTGAAAAGAATTCAGAATTTGAAGAAGGGAACAAAACGGGGTATGTGCACTCCCAGGAATCACGAAGCACACACAGAACTGGGAAAGCAGGAAGGTGTTTAAGGCAGTAACAATGAAAGGGAAACAAAACATAATACCTTGTCTGTTACAGCTCGGTGATGTGCACCGGTGGACAGAAGCCAACAGTGCACACGGAAAAATACAAAGGGATCTGCTGGGGAAGGGAAATTATATTGCTTTCTAAAGTACTTACAATTAACTTGCACAATACTGTAATGGATTTTCACCCTGTGGTAATATTCATTATACATGCACAAACTTTGAGTTATATAAGCTGAACCTGCAATACCATTGTTACGTCCCGGTTCACAGGTGTAGAGATGCAGTGTTTAAAATCTGTTGCAGCAATCTGATATTGCCAAGACAACCAAAGCTGTAGGAATCAGCCTACAAGTTCGACTCTCACCAGGGAAAAAGAGGATGAAAAACAAAGAGACACAGAATTAGTTTAAAATGCGGGGGACCAGGGGGCTCTTGTCTCCCCCAGCCAGAGAGCTGTGAGCTTTCAGTTCACCTCACTTTGATTCACTCAGACACAGGGACAAGCAATTAGAACAACACAGGATCCATCTGCCTCCCGCCACCCATGGACATCTCCAGGTAAACAACCAGCTCTCAGCTGTGCTGGCTTTTCCCTGGACCCTGCAAGACACCAGCACACCTGCGAGCAGCTGTAAACACGCAGCGGGCCGCCTTTCCCTTCGTGCTCGCAGGGGAGGTCTGTCAGCCTCAGCTCTCTCTGTCTGGTCTCCTACACGAGGCTGGGGCCAGTGACCGCACCTCACTTGGGGTTTACACCTCTGTGATGAACCACAAGTGGGATGTGCCGTGTCCTGTCAGTATCACCATCAGCAGGGCGGTGGGACGCTGCGTAAGCATCGGTGGTCTGAAAAGCACTCATTTAAGCTCTCAACTAAATTTTCCAAAGCTGATCCAGAAAACCCTATCACAATGGTTAACTATCTTTTTCATTTCAAAACAGTTTTAAAAATATGAACAAGGTGAAAGGACGGTTACATAGCATGATCATCTTTTTATTTTTCAATAAAAAGGTATTTTTAAAAAACACTATAGCCAGGGGTTTAGCTCAGCAGCACAAGTGCCTGCCTGGCAAGCACGAGGTCATGAGTTTGATCCCCGGTACCAAAAAAACAAAACAAACAAACAAACAAAAAAACACCACATATAACAAAAGCCTACAATCTTCGTGATTACATCATAAAAGGAAATTTTATTGCCAAAGGAGAAAAACATAGGTTTCCAAGAACTGTGAGTCATCGTAAGTGGACAGACAGCCCTGCCTGTGGGCAGAGTTCCACCTTCTGCTCTTTTTCTCCCATACATTGGTGGAAATGCCAGTCTTTCACTAGCTCTCATTTAAGTTTTGCTGGTCAATTTAGTTTTCTTGACTTTCATTTCATCCATCCTTCATTCTTCCCACCCCGCCAACGATGTTGCTAGAATGCAAAACAGTTACACACACAGCCCTGCTTTAGACCCCTTGCAAGATGACACGCGATCACCTCCACCTGGCACCCCAGTTTCTGATCAGGGATTGCTCCTTCGCCAACACTAACCCTCAGCAAGGTAACGCCAGCATCACACTAAGCAGTGTCAGTTTGTCAGCATGCTCTGGGGCCCAGACAGAAGCCGTTTCCTGAGGCTGGTGACTGTAAATACAAGAGATTAACGGAGTCAGGCTGGGCCAGCTACATACACAACTTGTCTAATGTGAGAGCTCTGCCTCCTCTGTCTGCTCTGTGACCTGTTTCCTCTTGATCTCAACAATAGGTCTCAGGCAAGTTCCTTTTTTCCCTTTCTTTTCCCCTCTCTCCATCCTTCCTTGCTTTTTCTCCTTTTTTTTTTTTCTTTCCCAGTACTCTGAACGGAACCCAGGACTTCGTGCATACTAAGCAAACACTCTACTCCCGAGCTATCTCCCCAGTCCTTTTGGAGACAGAGTCTTGCTAAGTTGCCCAGGCTGGCCTCGAACACACCATCCTCCTGCCTTGGCCTCCCAAGTAGCTGAGATTATAGTCCTGCACCACCACCCCTGGCTAGACAAGTATCATTTTGCTGCCTATCTAGAAATAGCCCATGAATTCAATTACCAAGCAGTTGACAGATAATACACTTGGCCTGTACACACCACTTTCTGGACCCTCCTTTCTCATTTCTCCCTGCTTTCTGCATTAATTCGCCCCATCCTTCTGTTCCCAAACACCTGTGATATTTAAATAAGCCTGGACGTCCACTAACTCAGGCTGTCTTACTTCACAGTCCCTCCTTCGGCGGCTTCTTTAAACAGCAGTGCTGCTTCCAGCTACAAGACCTTGTTCCAAGCTCACACTTTCTGCCCTTGGACACAATGGTCTCAAAAGAAACTGTAACTATTCCGGTTCCAGGGCATCGACACCCAGCCCAGTTCCACAGCGAGACCACGTGACAATGATTCGGTCAGTGGAGCCCACACAGGCAAGGTGGGCCCATAGTGGAGGTGAAAGTCTTCTGTGGCCTGTCGCGTGGTAGCCCCGGAGCACAAGGCATTACAGACTCGTGTGTGTGGAGATGGGATGGGAGCAAACGCGCTGTGCTGCTGGCCATCCGGTTTTGTGTATGGGACGAGATACTTAGCGATGACGGAAGAGCCTGCTACTGGCCTGCACGTCTAGGACATATCTGGGCACAGAGGACTCCTGCCTGTCAGAAGTTTGCTGACACAGGACGCTGAGCTTCGCAGCAGCAGCCTGGTCACCTCTCCCGGTCACTGCGTCCCCTGAGTGCATCGTTTCCCTGCACTGATTTAAACCTTGGATTCACATAAACACACACTGTGATGTCCATCGTTTCCCTGCACTGATTTAAACCTTGGATTCACATAAACACACACTGCAAAAATTACCTAGAGTCACATTTCCCAGCAAGCATCACCATCATTCCACAGCACGCAACAGTATTTTCTAAGCCCCAACTTCCCTCCCAGTATGGGGCCTTTGATTAAAACAAAAGAAGACAACATGACAAAGGAACCCGGGCTGTGGACTGCAAGTCTGTCGCCCTGTTCCTGAAAGAGACATCTAGAACTGCCAGCTTACAAAAGCTTACACCTTCACAAAACACCATTCCACCCAGGCGTGCAGGGAGGGAATACAGACAGAGGCTATGGAGCAAGTGATTCCTTGGGACCTGGAAGAGATGACCCAGATGGAAAACCACTTTTTGTTTAATACAGCAGCCTCTTCTAAAGTTTCCGATCAACCCAGTGGCTAGAATTCAGCAGCATGTGGCACCGGGCTGAAATCATCCCTGAAGAAGCAAAGCGGAACCCGTTCCCATTCCCAGGTTCCTATGAGGTCCATTTCGTTTCCACAACCTACACGCAAATGTTCCTGCCCTACACTCACTGAGTGGAAACAGGATCATACTTCCTGGCTTGTGATTTCTACCCTGGAGAGGAACTGGCAGCTTGGCTTATCGGGACCTGCCCTAGATCCCCAACCTCCCAAACGAGCGTACAGTGAAGGCTTAGATAAATGAGACAAATGGTATGGTTTTAGGGCTCCAGGAGGGTCAAAGCCCCTACAGAGTTCCTCACTCTGTAGCTGAGATGAGGGCTAAGAAAAACAGCTTCTCTGCACCACCCGTATTTATTTTCATTGTGGACAAGAGAGGGGATACTGAGGGAGGTGCTGAGGGAGGTGCCGGAACAGAGCAGGACATGGGAGTCACTTCAAGGACATCTCCAAGTAGGAAAAGATGCCAGAAAAGGAGAACTATCTTATCTCCAAGATGGCCTTTGTGGTGGGACTGAGATGCCTGCAGAGTAAGATGCCTGCAGAGCAGTCTCTATTAACATAATTGATTATGGAGCCAAGATGTCCTCAGCTGCGGCCTTCTTTACCTTGCCCTTTGAGGTATCTCTGACCTCATCGGCCACTACAGGCCT
>RJWM01040455.1:0-15475 GCA_004363535.1 Dasyprocta punctata
CTCTGCTTCTGTCATGCTGTTGATTGCAAGTGTAACGGGGCACATAGGTTTTTGAGGTGCTTTTTCTGTGCTCCACATTCGAAACCCAGTTAGTAACCAGGTCTGATTCAGCCCTGTGCCAAGGGCAGGGTCATAGTCATATATATATGGCATTGGCTCTGTGAGCTGTCTCATTGTCCAGTTTTGTGTTTCCCTTAGGGTCGGATGTAAGAACAGTATGAACCATGCAAAGGAAGGAGTGCCTCACGAAGCCAAGAGCCGCTGCAGTTACTCCCACCAGTATGACAACCGTGTTTACACCTGTAAGGTCAGTCTTCCCAGCTCCTCTTGCTCCTGCGGTGGCTTGCTGGACCTGCTTTCCTTTTGGGAACATTGTCTTGGGGCTTGCCCTTTGCTGCACCCCCAGTGTTTGATACTCAAATTGAGCTTACCTTTTTTTTTTTTTTTTTTTTTGAGCTTATCTTTTGAGCTTTTCTCCAGTTCTGACCAAAAGAACTCATATATCTTCATTACCAGAGCCTGTGTTGTTTATTTTTTAAAGCTTTTTCTTCCCTCTGTTGAGCTTGTGTGTAAGGGCCATATATATTGACTGTTCACTTTTCTTTGGAGCAGGAGTGCTTCTCAGGAAATCAGTTTGATGGATTTCTCCTGTCTGTGACGTGTGTGTAGTTTAGAGGTCAGGTTTGGGGCCTGGGCTGGGTACACAGTTCAGTATCCTTCAGGGCACTGGCTTCTTTAGAGAAATAAACCTTCTGAGGTGGTAAACTCTGAAAGTGTAAGCCCCGCTGGCATGGTTTGTGGGAATGGGGACGTGAAGAGGCATGGGGTCTGGTGTACGTGGAATAAGCTGGCGGCTTGCTCCGTGTTTCAGGCCTGCTACGAGAGAGGCAAGGAAGTCAGTGTAGTGCCCAAAACGTCTGCTTCCACCGACTCTCCCTGGATGGGTCTTGCAAAGTATGCCTGGTCAGGGTGAGTTTAAACATCTTAGCCAAAGGTTTGTTGGTGTTTGTCTCCCCAGCATCTAGCCGGGTAACACTGTTTACTTGCCTCCCTCATAGGTACGTGATCGAATGTCCTAACTGTGGTGTGGTCTATCGGAGCAGGCAGTACTGGTTTGGGAACCAAGACCCTGTGGATACAGTGGTGCGGACAGAGATTGTGCATGTGTGGCCTGGAGTAAGAACTGTTGCATTTATTTTCAGTCTCTCTCCCTCTTTCTTTCTTCTTTTTTTTTTTTTTTTGGAGTGCTGGGGATGGAAGTCAGGGCCTTGCACATGGTAGGCAAGTTCTCCCCAGCCCTCTTCTGAATATTTCAGTTGTCATGTGTGAGGAGTGGAGCTTCATTAGAAGAGAGGTCAACTGTGAACTTCAATACATTAGTGGTTTAGAAAGGCATCATCTTGACAGCCTTTCCTGTTCCTGCCCTGTGTTTTTGTTTTTTGCATAAGTAGTAGAAGCACAACTTTTAAGTGAAATAAAATTAATCTGTCACTATCCTTTGGCAAATAAAACCTCATGTTTTGTTTTCTCATTTTCCATATGCATTTTTTCATAGGTGTAATTCTAACTTATTTGCTTATTTGTTAAGGAACCTTGTCCGTCACCCTGAATGAGCCTGGCCTCATTTGACCTTGGTGGCTAAGCAGGTTAGGCTTATTTAGTACTTGGGTGGGAGATGAAGCCTTGCTATTTTGCCTGTGCTGACTTATAACTGGGTTCAAGCAATCCTCCTGCTTTAGCCTCCTGAGTAGCTGAGACTGCAAATGACTGCCACCACACCTGACCCAATTATAGTTTACATGCCATTTTTCTGCCTTTTTCTCCGTAACACAATGTCTTTTGTTTGGTTCTGTAGTTTGATTTGCTGTTCCCTTAGTTTTGGGTATTTATGCTGTTTACCATTTTTTGTTATCAACAAAAATGCTTTATTGACCATCTTCTTGTAAGGTCATTTCTTTGTTCTGGAAATTTTTCTTGGAGTATATTCTAGGAAGTGGGATTATGGTAGGCCTTTAATTACTTTTTAATTTGATTTTAAAACTTCAGATATTAGAGAGATCCATGTAGGAGGCAGTGATTTGTTTGGTGCTTTCTTTCTGCATCAGGTCACTACTTGCAACCAGCCTTGGTGGCATGTACCTGTAGTCTCAGCTGTTTGTGAGGCTGAGGCAGGAGGATCAGTTGAGCCTAGGAGTTTGAGGCCAGCATGAACAACATAGAAAGACCCCATTGAGGCAGAGATAGGAATGGGTAGAGGACCTAACTATTCACGCTTGGGTTATTCGTAAATCACAACAAAATCTGACACTTTTCCACTCACGGAAGAAAGACAAGTGATTTTCTAAGATAATTATTTTGTTCTATGTTGTTTTCCTTGCTGGGTAACGCCTATAGCCACTACTTACTTTTGCAGGCTATATTAGTCAGCTTTCCATCACTGTGACAGATACCTGAGACAATCACCATGTAAAGAGGAAAGTTGAGAGGACTCAGGCTGTGACCGCCTGGTCCTGTTGCTTTGGGCACACAGTGGCACACTGTGTCACGGTGGGAATGTACTGGAGGGAGCCTGTTTGTTTACCTCATGGCCAAAGATCGAAAGAGAAAGAGACCAGCATCCCACAGTCCTCTTCAGGGACACCCTGCCAACGACCTTAAGCCTTTTACTATACCCCAACCTCTTGAAGTTTCTACCTCCTCCCAATAGAGCTAAGCTGAGGATTAGGCCTTTAGCTTGTGGGGAGGACATTCCACAGCCAAGCTAGCCCAGTCCTACCTGCAGATGCGCCCGAGCTTTCCTGGAACTATAGGTGCATAAAACTGAGGATTTCCTTGTTTTGTGCATGTATGTACCCCCTCCCCCATTTCTGGATTCAACTGGGATTTGTTATTGTAGCACGGTCTTTTTTTCTGGAGTCCCCCGTGACCAGATGGTTTTGATCTTGTCCCAAGGATTTAAAGTGACCTTAAAGTGAAATTGAAGTATGTATTCCAGGAAGACTAGTCAGTAGTTTACTCTTCGGCTGCATCCCTCATAGTCCCTGGATTGGAATGCCTTGCTTTCCATTCATCTGTTCATTCATTGGTTCTTTATTTCAGCATATGTTGTCAAGTACTGTGCACCCAGAATTGAGCTAGATACTTTCAGAACATAGCCCCTTGTTCTCAGAGGGTTCATGGTCTTAGCAGGGAGTTGGATAGGTAAAAGACACTGCTCTTACACACAGGGATGTATAGGTGTGGAAGGAATGGTGGGGAGGAAGGTTCCCTGACAGCTTGGGATGGGGGGGGGGCTACCTGCAGGAGGTGTCACCTCATGTATTGTCCTGAATTGAGCAACTGCAATTCAGGCCTTAAGGGGAACGTTGATGAGCATAAGTCAGTGTTGACAATTTGGGTTCAATATTATTTAGAAGCCAGAAAAGTCACTGGTGCCTCCCCATTGTCTGCTGTGAGGGACTTTATGGTTCTGAGCTGGCCACCAGCTGCTCCTCTCCCTCCTCCGTCGCTAAGAGCATGATACAAACTTGCATTTTCGTTTCAGACCGATGGGTTTCTGAAGGACAACAACAATGCTGCCCAGCGCCTGTTGGACGGGATGAACTTCATGGCCCAGTCGGTGTCCGAGCTTAGTCTTGGGCCCACCAAGGCTGTGACATCCTGGCTGACAGACCAGATCGCCCCGGCCTACTGGAGGCCCAACTCCCAGATCCTGGTACGATGGCTGCAGGTGCCTGCACCCCTGCCACAGCCTACCCGCTTAGGCCACTTGGCTGGTTCTCTGAGGGAGGCACGGTGGTTCTCCCTGTGCAGGTGGCTGCGGCGGGAGAGGAGCTTTGAGGCAGTCAGTTCCCTCTTTGCTTACTGATTTCCTTTTTTGTTGTTCAAGAATGTTCTTTGAGCGTGGTGGCGCACGCCTTTAATCCCAGCACTTGGGAGGCTGAGGTAGGAGGAGCGTTGTGAGTTCGAGGCCGGCTTGGGCTACAACGCGAGCGTAAGGCCGGCCTGAGCTATACAGTGCGACCCTGCCTCAAAAAGTCAGGGCCAGGAGTTTGACTCAGTGGCTTAAGTGCCTGTCAGGCAGGCACGAGGTTGTGAGTTCAATCCCTGGTGCTGCAAAAAAAAAAAAAAAAAAAATGTCTCTTTGAGAGCTGGGCGTGGTGGCGCACACCTTTAATCCCAGCACTCAGGAGGCTGAGGTAGGAGGAGCATTGTGAGTTCAAGGCCTGCTTGGGCTACAATGCGAGCACAAGACCTACCTGAGCTACATAGTGCAACCCTGCCTCGAAAAACTAGGACTGGAAGTTTGGCTCAGTGGCGTGAGCCCCTGTCTGGCAGGCGTGAAGCTGTGAGTTCAATCCCTGGTGCCGCAAAAAAAAAAAAAAAATTTATACTGCTCTGATTTCTGAGGTCATTGGTAGAGTGTGGAGAGAGGAGGCTTCCAGAGGTCATTTTCATCATCCTCTGCTTGCTACGTAAATTATCTAGGGCATGCGCAGGCAGGGAGCAGCTGGCCTCCGCACACACACCTGGGACAGGACACTTATTCCTCCTCCTTTCCACTTTCAAATAACTATCATTACTAGGAAGTTTGGGCCCCGACTGAGCTAAAACCCACCTTTCTGAGTTTCTAGCTGCTCCCTGGGCCTTGTTGGCTTTCTGAGCTGAGCAGACACCTATGATTTCTGCCTCTCTGTTTCGTTTTGGGCTTGGAACAGAACTGCAACAAGTGTGCAACATCCTTTAAAGACAATGACACTAAGCATCACTGCCGGGCCTGTGGGGAGGGCTTCTGCGACAGCTGTTCATCCAAGACCCGGCCAGTGCCTGAGCGAGGCTGGGGACCTGCGCCAGTGCGAGTGTGTGACAATTGCTATGACACCAGGAATGCCCAGTTAGGTAACGTGGGGCCCTGAGAGCTGCAGGGGGGAAAAGGGACTTGCCTTCCTTTGTACTCACTGGGTTTTCGGACCCAGACTGTCATCCTCCTGGTTGTAGCCCGTCATCTTGGGAGGTCTCTGTTAGCAGAGCCTTTGCTCAGGGGATGTGGGCCTGGCTGCACTGCACCGAGAGATACTTCTGACATACAGTGAGAAGTCGAATTCTGGAAAGCCTCCAGTGTTTACCAGAGATGGCTTAGGCTGATCCTGCTTTGGGGAAGGTTCTAGGTTGTGCTCCCCAAGCTTCTCTGACTTTAAAAGAACGTTGACCCCTTTAAAAGAGGGGTGGAGGTAAAGAGAACAGATGTCATGCAGTTTTGGTCTGAGGCACAGCCTGGACCCTTGCAGTCACTGTAGGACACCACAGAGATTCAGGGAGATGAGTCCAGAAGCCTGCTGCTATCGCCCCAAGTTTTCCGTTCAGGAAATGACTGACAGGAAACATCTCTTCTTTTATCATTGTCCACAGATATTACTGAGGCACAGGCAGATGATGAAGGTGGAACACTCATTGCTCGGAAGGTCGGCGAAGCTGTGCAGAACACCTTGGGCGCCGTGGTGACAGCCATTGACATACCACTAGGTGGGCTTGGCAGCGCATCTCCTGGGATTAGTACATGAGGAAGAAGGGATGCCGGCTTCCCCCGGACTGTCATTTTGCCAACCTAAATCGAGCTGAGCCACAAAGAGGCCATTAAAATTTGACATTTGCTTGGTTCTGGTGACTCCTTTATGGTTTCATGTTTATTCTGCCACTTTATCCTGAAGTATGAGTAATAACTCCAGGCAGCTGGTAGTACCTGGAACAGAGTAACTGCCTTCCCTGACTTCTTGACTTACATATTTGTAAGGTATAAAATGACTGTTGACAGGCCTTTACATTGCAAGGTACAGTACTTTGTTATGCAGCAAGTGATGGGGTAAGAGGAGGACCTCCCAGAATAAAATGAAACCATAAAGGATTTGTCTAAGTGGGAAGCTTAGGTCACATTTGCCCTCAGGGTGTGAGAGAGGCCGGCAGCCCTTGGCCCAGATGGCTTGCTGTCTGTATTCACCAAGAGCTCACTTCCCGAGTTGAGCAGTGAGCCAGTGTTAGACATACTGTGATTCCTTCCATCCTCAGGAGTAGCTTAGAGGTGGAGTGCTCAGGGCCGGGGATAGAGCTCAGTGACACAGTACCTGCCTGGCAAGCAGTGGGTAGCTCGGGCTGAGTAAAAACCCTGTGGGTGATCCTGTGTGCAGTTGGGATGACGAGCTAGTAAGCACCTGAGGACCTGTGCCAGCCACTGGGGGCTCAAGGGTTTGGGGTTCTGTGTCCTGACCACCTCGTCCCTTCCTCACGCAGGCTTGGTGAAGGATGCGGCCAGGCCGGCATACTGGGTGCCTGACCATGAAATCCTGCACTGCCACAACTGCCGCAAGGAGTTCAGCGTCAAGTTGTCTAAGCACCACTGCCGCGCCTGTGGCCAGGGCTTCTGTGATGAGTGCTCCCATGACCGCCGGGCTGTTCCCTCTCGAGGCTGGGACCATCCTGTCCGAGTCTGCTTCAACTGCAATAAAAAACCCGGTGACCTTTAACCCCAGCTCCCACCATGAGTCCTTCACAATTCCTTAGGTTCTCAGGGTTAGAAACTGAATTCTCATTGAGATAGGCTCTCCTCCTGGTCATCTGTGGCGTGTCCTTTCCTCCTCTTGTCCTAGGGCCACTTCCCCTAGGTGGGGGCGAGCCTGGCGGCAGGCCCGGAAGGCATAAACCCCTCAGGCCGGGGATGGACTGAGCAGCTCTGTGGCAGAGGGGAATGAACCTGAATGCATTGCATTTATTTCTGTAAAAATCCAAAAACATCTATCTCCATAATATATATGAAAGGAATTTGGAGTGTATTGAGGTTGCTGCTGGCTGCTAAGACTCTGCAGCACAGAGAAGGTGGCTGTGGCAGCAGGACATCGCCATAAGAGGAAGCCAGGTGCCCTCGTGCTGCTGGTCACCTTTTCCTCTGCTTCTGAATCTGGGCGGCCTCTTTTCTCCTCCTGCCCCTCAGCTGCCTAGGCGGAAAGCTGCCCTCCCTGCCGTTTCCTGCCGTTTCCTTGAAAGGAGTTCCTTTGGGCCCTTGGGGAGTCGAATTCCAACTCTGGGTTTAATCTTTAGTCAGAGGCCACTCAGCTTGGTGCGCAGGGCCCTGGAGTGTGCTGGGGGTCAGAGGTTGGACGTTCAGCCCTGAGAAGTAAGAATGCAATGGGTACGTTGTTCCTTACAGGGAGCATGGCAGGAACTGGGCCTTCCCAGCCAGCAGCGTGTCCTGCTTGTTGATGTTTCTGTCTCTGTGAGGCCTCCCTAGGTGGCTGCACTCTGCTTCTGAAGTAAAGCACCTGCACCCCCACCCTGCTTTCAGCCCATGATCTACTTCTGGGTGTCACACTAGGATTTGTTTTGCTTAAAGTGTCTTAATTCTTTCTTCTAAGACACACAACCTCTCTAGCTATTGGACTGGTGATCATGAAAAATCATCCAGGGAACAGAGCACAGAATGGACTGTTAGTTTTTTTTTTCCAGTGTGTATATAAGTATTTCAACAGATCATAAAAAATCCTATTTCTTTGGTTTTTGTAAGAGAAGTCAGATGAGTGTTTCTCCTCAAAAGCTTGGATATTCTTATTTGTCACGACTGGAAAGACTTGTGCTGAAATCCTGTCATCAGGGTGTTTATCTTCAGTGGCCAAAAAAAGAATTAAAGCAGCATAGTTCTTGACTGAGCTGGTGGACAGAGCCCTGGGGAGGTGCGTGGGTGGCTATGTCTGGTGTGAGTGTCGCTGTGATGTGCACCCTGGGGTGGGTCAGTCCTTCTCAGACCTCCTTCCTGCCTCCCGTGGCCCAGCAACCAAGGCCCTGCTCTAGAACTGTGTATTATCAAATTTGCCACCATAAAGGTATCTTCCTGCTGAACGTGGACTGTGCTTTTTCCTCTGACTTGCCAGCAATCTTGTGCACACCCTATTTCCAGGTGATGGGAAAGTAGCTGGTGGCCTACAGAGCCAAAGCCAAGTGAGAGACATAAATCTAGACTACTGGTGTTTTCCCTGTGAATACTTAAGTGTATTATGCTGACAAACACTTTGCTTACACTTTTTTCTAGAAAAAAGTGTAAGCAAATATCATGAAGTGGTTATCACATGGAGTTGTTTTAACCTCATAACAGACTTTCCAGCTGTTGGTAGGTAACACATACACCCTACATCAGTTTTTCAACTGGGCCTGGGACTTCATGGTTGTTATGAGTATTTTTATTTACAGGTAGAAACTTATGGTCATGAATTCTTCGTAGTGACTAGAGGGCTCCACAAGTTCCCATCATTGTCATCCTGTATCTATAGCTTCCCTCCAGCCTTGTCACAGCAACGTGAGGGGTTAAATGAGAGCGAGGGAGAGTCACAGGGGGTCTGGTAGGCTGCCAGGACTTCAAGGGGGCTGCCAGTGTGTCAGCTGCTGCAGCAGCAACAGCAGCTCTTCAGCTGCGCGGGTCTCTGGGCTTTGTTGTGGTAGCCTTGGTGCTGGGGCATAGGGGTGTCTTAGTTAGTTTTCGCTCGTTGCCGAGACAAAACACCTGACGCCCAAAATTAGAGAAGGAAAGGTTTATTCTTACAGTTTCTCGGGAGTTTCAGTCCATACTTAGTTGGCTGCAAGGCAGCGTGGCGTGGTGGGGCTGCTGTTCATGGCAGCCACAAGCAGCAAGACACACTGACGAGAGAGAGGGCGGGCACCAGAGACAGCAGAAAAAGAAGACCTGCCTCATTTACACTGTATGTCAGCTCCACCCCTGGGCGGGTGCAGCACTCACATTGCCAATCCCCACGCCAGACTCAGCCCCATCAAAAGTATGTGAGGACTTGAGGGTACATAGTATATCACCCAATACAGGGGGAACCCTCTCACAGGACGAGATGGGGTGTTACTCCTGATGTGCATCTTGTAGGTTTAAAGTAGGTACTGTCACTCAATGACCTGAGTTTGTCTTGTGACTGTCTTTAACAGAAAGGTCACTAAACAAATTGTCAAAGGAAACTAACTTGTATGACTCTTACATGCAATACTGTAATGCATAAGACAGCATAAAATTACAGTACTGGAGCTGGGTGTGACGGTGCTGGGTATTGTCCCAGCTGCAGGAGGCTTAGGCATGAGGGTTGGCTGTGAGACTGAGGTCCCTGGGCTACATAGTGAGACCCTGTCTCAAAAAACTAAAACCAGAAATATACCCAAAACCAAACCAAACCAGCACCCCGCTCCCTGAAAGTGCTATAGAAGAAGCCACCGTAAGGCCACACTGTTGCCCATGTTTCTGTGTTTAAGTCCGAGTGGCAGGTAGTGCATCCAAACCCTCATTACAAAGGTGTTATTAGTGACCTGTGGAGGCACTGAAAATTACTTTCTACTTCTTAATGTGGGACTTCACTTTGTTTTCCCTCCCTCGCCTTGTCTCACTTAGGCGTCACCTACCATCTCCTCATTCTCTGGCCACTGACACTGGTCTGTGTCCTTTTCCTGCTTCCTTGCCTCCTTGCCTTCGCCCTTCCTCTTTCCCACTCCTTTTCATCCTTCTCATTTTCTGGATGAGTGGGCGAGGGTGGGGACAGTTTGGGTGTAAGAGGGGAAAGGTGGCTGGAGGATACCTGACACAACCTAGAGGAGGAAAGGTTTATTTTGGCTCACAATGACCAGTGGACTCAGTCCATGGTTGGGTGGCTCCAAGGCAGACATGACATGGCACAGCGCCATGCTAGAAGGAGTCTGCTCACCCCATGGTAGCCAAGAATGTGGCGAATATTCCCTTGTCATGCCCCTAGTGACCAGGCCACACCTCCAAACATAATTTTGGTTTTTTTTTTTTTAATCTAAATCATACTATTTCACCTCGAGCTCTCAGAAGGCTCTTTCCCATCTCATTATGCAAGATGCATTGAGTCCATCTCTAAGTGCCACAGTCAACAGTTCCAGCATTGTTGAAAAGTTCAGTTCAGTCTCTTCTGAGACTTCAGGGAAACTCATAGTTGAGTCCCTTTGAAAATAACATTAAATACTCCACATAAAATGACACAAGATAGCCAAGCGTGGTGGTGCACGCCTGTAATCCCAGCACTTGGGAGGCTGAGGGAAGATTGAAGCAAGTTCGAGGCCATCCTGAACCATACAATAAAACCCTGCCTCAAAAAAGACCCCCCCACCAAAAAAAAATTACACAGGATAAGTAAAAAGGAATAGGGAGATACAAAGGAATTGGGCCAAAGCAAGACAAACCCAGCAGAGCAAACATTAAATCCAGCAGCCAGGGCAGGTGGTAGTGAACTCTGTTCCTTGGGGCCTACCCAGCCCTGCCCCTTTGGCATTGTCAATTCCTGCTCACGTGGCCTCTGTCAGGCTGGCTGTGCTCACTGCCTGTAGTTTTCTTTAGCAGACACTCTACATTGTAGTATCTTCCAGTTCCAGAGGCTTCAGTGCACCTTTGGCTTCACTCATTGGTTTGTGCACGCTCTCCAGGGTACATTGCTTGTCCATCCATGCCTTTTCGAATCTGGGTGGAAATCTTCATGACCACACAACTTGTGCACTTCGCGTGCCTGACAACCCAGCACCATGTGAATGATGTGATGGTCTGCTGCCAGCCTCAGCAGCTTAAAGTATAGCTGCAGAGGCCTCAGGGCTTGGATGGTTCTCTAGGTGACCCTGAATTAGGATGGCGTTCTCAAAGCAGCCTTTCAAAGGAGTTTGGCCATTTCCTGAGATCCCCTCAAGGAATCTTTACTATTATCCCAATGAAAAGTACCTAGCTCCTTTTTGGAAGTAGTAATCTCTTCAGAAAGCACGCCAACTTTTGGGCCAAATTTTATTTATTTTTTCCTGACAGTCTTACTAGGTAGTCCAGGTTGGCCTCAAATTTCCAGTGCTCCTCCTGTGTCAGCCTCCCAAATGCTAGAATTTATAGGCCAAAATTTCAAATTTTTCTGTTCCCGCCTTTTGCCTAAGTCTGGCAAGAAGCACCAACAGTGCCCATGCCACAGCCAGAATTTATGCTGTCTTGCAATTTATTCTCACAGGTTAATTTAGTCTACCATCCTTAACCTGGGCAAAATGCGGACAGGTTCCTTGGCAGAATGTAACATACACGGCCTGTAGTTCAGTTTTCAGTAGAGTCCTTGTTCCCAATTGAAACCTCATGAGCCTGGCAAATTCTTATTAACATTCTGGTCTGAGCTTCAATTAGAATCACCCATCAAGTTTTGTTTACAGCATTATGGGACTTTATGTCTCCAAAGTTTTCCAAACTCCCATTAACCAGTTCCAAAGGCTTCTAAACCACATGCTTAGGTAGTCACAGTAATAACCCCACCTCTCCAGTACCAATTTGCTGTATTAGTCACTTTCCTGTCCCTGGGACAAAATACCCAACACCCATAATTTGAAGGAAAATAGGTTTATTTTGTCTCATGGTTTTCAGAAGATTCAGTCCATGGTAAGTTTGCTCCAAGGTAGAAATGGCACAGTAGAAGCCCATGGTGGAGGAATGCTGCACACCCTACAGCAGTCAGGAAGCTAGGGACAAAATCCCCTTCTGGTCACAGGCCTATTTACCTGCCTCTTCTAACCAGGCCCCATTTCTGGACACAAGATTTTTTAGGGAAATTTTAGATCTAAGTCAAAACAGTAGTGGCTATGTTAGACTTGGCTGGTTGTTCTGTGGTCATGCCCCAGCACCCATAGTCTGCTTAGTTATGTGGTAGTGACATTTCTATTCCATCACTGGCCTAAATTAGGATCTTTTTGTAGAACTCAAACAGAAAATAATCTTTTTGGGTTTTTGAGATAGGGTTTCAATTTGTAGTTCAGGCTGCCTCAAACTCATGGTGATCCTCCTGCTTCAGCCTCCTGAGTGCTGGGATTATAGGTGTGTCAACACACCTTGCAGAAAACAATCTTC
Organism: Dasyprocta punctata; assembly: GCA_004363535.1. NCBI lineage: Eukaryota > Metazoa > Chordata > Mammalia > Rodentia > Dasyproctidae > Dasyprocta > Dasyprocta punctata. The sequence goes on from RJWM01040455.1 coordinate 11,912, forward strand.
TGAACTCCCTTTTCTACATTGGTCAGATCAGCGGAGAAGAAAGGTACCAATGTCAAATAGGTTTTTTTCTGTCTTACAGGATCCAAATCCCAGCCTCAACTAAGTATGAGGTAAAGACCACATAAATATAGGTTGAAACATTTGAGCTTAATTTTTTCCAACTGATCATAAAACCAACCAGCACCCTTTAAGAATATGGTTATACTCCCCCTTCCTCAGTAACCACTATAACATCTATAGCACCAATCAGTTCCCCGACTCCTTGGGAAAGGGGTTTCCTGTAAGGCTTTAAATATCTTTCTGTGTAAAGGACTTGCTTACAGGTGAAGATACCCATTGAACAGAATGACCTGTGAGCAGAGGTTTCAGCTTGTGGCTGAGAACTAAAATGGTCTTCTAACCAGTAGGTCCCAGTGGGATCCTTCAACCTCCCTTCAGTTTAACTCAGCGATCTGACTGATTTGGGAACTGGAAATGTGAAGAACTGAATTTTTTTTTTTTTTTGTGGCACCAGGGATTGAACTCACAGCCTCGTGCCTGCCAGGTGGGCACCTAAGCCACTGAGCCAATCTCCCGGCCCTAGTTTTTTGAGGCAGGGTCACACTATGTAGCTCAGGCCAGCTTTGTGCTCACGTTGTACCCCAAGCCGGCCTCAAACTCACAACGCTCCTACCTCAGCCTCCCAAGTGCTGGGATTAAAGGCATGTGCCACCACACCAGGCTAAGAACTGATATTTAGTTGCCTACTTCACTGGCGGGCACTATACTAGCTTTATATGGTTGATGGTTGGAAGGTGGCCAGTGGTGGCCAGGTTTTACACTCAGACCCTGGCTGAGAGGTTCAGAAGCTCAGAGTGGTGTGGCAGTGAGATGCACAGCTGCCATCCGGGGCTCAGCAGGTGTGCAGCCTCCTCCAGCAAGGTCTCCCAGAACATCTGCTCACATATTGTACATTCTTTTGTATTTCCAGCTAGATAAAGTCAGTATATTTTCCTTAACAGCAAAGTTACAAAGCCAAGGTTCCTGTTGTCAGAGGACAGCTTTATATCTAATCTTTTCCATTGTCCTCAGCGAGGGACAGTGATTTTTCTTTCACTAAAAGCAACCACTGCCTTCTAGCTTACAAAACAAGAGCCAAACCTCCCACTGTTAAAATTCTGATATAATTCTACAACCATATTTGCATTTTCAGTTTCATAACTACTATTAATTAGGAAGAGAAAACTGAATCCACAATTACAATCTTAACTCTTCTTGCCTTTAATGGAATTGGCACTGGGCCTGGTGGCACGTGCCTGTAATCCCAGCACTCGGGAGGCGCAGACAGGAGGATTGCTTCGAGTTCGAGGCCAGCCTGGACTGCATAGTGAAACTCTGTCTTAAAAAAGATACCCCGCAAAAAAAGGGAATTGACTTTAGTTACTGTGCATAATCTGAGCTCTAATACGGATTCCTCTGAGGCTCTGGTTCCATCCTGACATTTTCTTCAGGTCCTGCAGATATTTCAACTAAAGGAGCTTGAGTGGACTTCCTAGTCAACTGGTCACTCAGTTCTGGCCACTGGGACTGAGCAGCGTCTGTGTCTGTGTGCCCTTGCTTACATTATGGCCGATAAAGAGAACACATTTTTCGTATTCTAAGTTTTTTTTTTTAATTTTTATTTATTTATTTTGTCTTTTTTTGAGACAGGGTCTCATTATGTATCCCAGGCTAGCCTCAAACTCACTGTGATCCTCCTGCCTCAGCCTTCCAAATGTTGGTATTACAAGCATGTGCCACCAGGCCCAGCTCTTTAACAGCTTTTATTTATGTTAAGACTGAGTTACTACATGTTGTGTAGGCTGGTCTCTAACTTCTAGATTTAAGTGACCTTCTTGCCTCAGCCTCTGGAATACCCGGGACAATAAGCGGATGCTTCTGCAAACAGCTAATAATTCTGAATTAGCACTACTGTCCTGCCTTTTTTTTTTTTTCCCGGCACCAGGGGTTGGACTCATGACCTCATGCCTGCCAAACAGGTGCTTAAGCCACTGAGCCAAACTCTCGGCCCTAGTTTTTTGAGGCAGGGTCGCACTATGTAGCTCAGGCCGGCCTTGTGCTCACGTTGTAGCCCAAGCCGGCCTCGAACTCACAATGCTCCTCCTACCTCAGCCTCCTGAGTGTTGGGATTAAAGACGTGTGCCACCACACCCGGCTTGTCCTGCTTCCTTTATGGGTGACAAGGATCAAAAAGATAGGGTAAAACACTTAAAAATAGCTGTAGCTGTAGCTCAGCTATTAAGTAACCAAAATTCTCATGCAGTGTTTGATTTGGTTCTCTTTGTAAACTGTACTAGGGTCTGGCAGGAAATAGAACATATATGAGGATAATTTAAGAATTTAACTGGTGAAATAACCTGGGATTAGGGACAGTAAGGAGTTAGCGATAAAGAGAACAGTTAATTGGAACTCAGAGTTGTGTTTCAATAGAAGCTGTGACCTTTGGTCACAGTTGCCACAGGTCAACAGAAAAGGAAGCAAGGGAACTAACAATCCTACTTCATGGTCCTCTGAACCTCTGCCTTCCTGCTAGTATTTCCCACTGGCTGCTTCTGCCCTGGAGCTCAGGGTTCTTGCTATCATCTGGGGCCAGTCTCTGGGGCTGTGCAGGTCAGAGAAAGAAAAGGGCAGAGTGGGTTGGTCTGGAGGGACAACAAGAAGCTCCCCTGCACAGCTATTAAAGCTGGTCTCAGCTATTTTGGCTTCATCTGAGATCTAAGTATAGACTACTGCAGTTGGTTTGGTGCTACAAGCATTGGGACCTTAGCAGAATCAACATGCTGTGACATGTTTTTCTCCTTTATTGGTAGAAAGACAGGCTTTTTAAAAACACTTGGTATAAACATCTTACAAACTGCAGGTTACAAAAAGCCAGTGGATTTTCTTTGATTCTGAACCTCTGAATTTGACATTCAAATACTGTAACAGCAACAAGAGCTGCTATCCTTTACATTCTGGTAGCTGCCTCAACAAAGGCATGTTAAAGACTGCTTAAAACTTCTAGCTTTAAAAAAAGAAAACTCATCTTTTCTTTCAGTGCCTGTGAGCAGTAACAAAAGGAGAATCCTCTTGATTTGAGATGCTGTTGCCGAGTTTGAGACGGCCGTATTAACGATTCCAAACTCCAGCCTTAAACCTTTACTCCGCAGACTCTCAGACATATCTTGCCCTTCCTCTCCACCCCAGCTGGCTTCGTCAAGCACAGATTAACTCTTCCTGGAATCCAGGCACTGACTACTCCAACAGTCTCACTGGTCTCACTGGCTTCTCCACAGGGCTTCTAGTGGAAGCAGCAGCTTTTAGTTTTTGCCCATTTTTATTTAATCCTTAGAAAGAAGTCTTTTTGTTTTAAAAAAGGGGAGGGGGTAGGAAACTATACTGGAGAATTTAACAAGAGAAAGAAATAAGTACCTTTTATGAAAAGGACTTCCAAGCTCTCTGAGCCCACAATTTAACTGTAACAACTTTACTGAAGTGTCTCCATGTCAATAACATCCTTAGCACCTTGCTCCTAGCAGCCAGAGG